>JAANSQ010002577.1:0-11664 GCA_036850885.1 Lepidocyrtinus dapeste | reverse complement strand
TTTTTTCTAGGTTAAATTGTATTTACTGCATCGCAAAATAACATCTCAAAGGCTTTTCAATGGAGTACCCTTCATTTAATAAGTTTTAAATAAATTGCAGAACTAGCTTGTTGAGAACACTTCACTCACTCCTTTCAATTATTTGGGAAAAGTTTACCTGTTCCAATTCCTCCCCAAACTGGTCCACATCTGTACTATTGAAGTAAGGTATCCTGAAGCGTAAACGCTTCTTGGCCCATTTGGTAGGGAATGGAACAATATCCAGACTATCATCAGCCTCCTCTGCTGCTTCTGCTTGATTGCGAAAATACTTTGATGTGATGTTCTTGTGGGGTAGGACAAAAACTACGCTTTTGGTGTTGCCCTGTAGGGTAAAACCAAGTGGAAAATACTTTGCATCAGTACACACAAAATTAAATTTTACGTTGATCGATCAATGCCTCCAAAGCTTTAGCTTAAAATTCTAAAGGAACATTGTCAATTTGAGTATTTTATCGGAAGTGCAAACATTTCGAGGACATGTAATAGGTTTCTAGGTAAAATAAATCTTCTTATCTCGGTAGTGCAAACATTTCTGTAATAGGTTTCTAGGTAAAATAAATCTTCTTATCTCGGAACGAAGCTAGTTGAGCACTCACTCAAGCAAGTACATTATTCTCAGATTTTGTACAAAAGTTTGAGTCAAGGTGCACTTATGGAAAGCTAATACATACAACAAATAGGCCTGAAAAAAGCCAAGAAGAATGTACATCCAATAAAAGAAATTCCATTTCAAGGTCGAGCGATCTTATTTTCATGATGTGATACGTCAATGCGACCACTCGTACGTCAAATGATCGATAAACAAATATAAAGTAGGGATGTGTTCATTTCACCTCTAACGGAACGGAAACTGCGGTGTACTGTTCCTCCTCCGCGATCATAAAGTCACCTTCAGTTATCATATATGGGATTCCCAGATTGCCCTGGAACTCTCCCAATTCTACATCGGTCGTCCAGGGATACTCCCATCCGTTGATATAATGAAAAGTGGAGAGTATAACGGCTTGCGTCGTTCGTCTAAAGGGGGTGCCCACTTTGGTCACTTTAAACAGAGATTAATAAAACGAAATGGGGGTTAATAAACAAATTAGGTAACGTATGGGAAAATATTGATTAAAAGCCTGTGGGATGAAGTGATGTGAGATTTTCTATGGAATTTCTGGAAATAATTGAATGCACAATATGTGCACATTTACGCATCAGCGCCTCTCTTGTTCATGTTTCATTACATACCTGGAGGAATTAGAGCCCTGTCAATTTTCTCATTCGTTACGTTCGACAAATGCTCCACCATCATTTTATAGGTCTCCCTCCATGTTTCCCTGGTCCACGTCACTTCTCTCACTTCCGTCATTAAAGTTTCGAGGAGGACTTCGCTCGGAGAGAATTTCGAGTTGAAAGAAAAAAGCATGTTTGACAGAGTCACGTTTTCATCCTGTGTACAAACAAAAAAAATTCACGTTGACAACTTTGCCAAAAATACTTTCCAAACGAAATCCGATATAATCCCACAATCCGAGCCTAAAGCCTATTTAAATGTGTTAAGCCTTGCGAATAAACCAATTTCCCTTGTTCTTTTAAGCAAATATAAATGCGTACAAATAAAACGCTACAGCAGATAAACCAGGATATATTTGCACAGTTCGCGTATATACATAATTCATACATAACACACTTTTTTCTGTTTTTGCAAACATGTTTTGCATATAATATGTGGTTCATGTACATATTTATATTTAGTACCGTTTCCAAAGCATCAAACAGAGTCCCATAAGACTCTAAAATCTCTTCTCTGGGAATTCCCAATATCTTTGAGAAACCAGCGTCGGAAACATTCCAATTATTTTCATTCGCGATGGTCGCGATCGCTAGGAGCATTCCTGCGGCGAAAGGGTAAGCAAGGCTTCTTCCAGCGCCGAGGAGACTGAAATTTAGACAAAGGCAATAGATTTTACGTTAAGGTAGACCCTCGATAAAATATTGTTTGGTAATTAAAACTTTTATGTGTTGTTTAGATATTTCGTGATAATTATGTACCTTTGGAAGTTCGTGACGTTCGACAAATTGTCAGCAATTGTAGCTGGGGGTATACTACTCTGCCCGGAGATTTCTCCAGTTCTGGGAATAAATAGGTTACGCGTACATTGTGTACCCACCGTAAAGACTAAAAGGAAAATTACTAGTCCCGAGGTATAGCTTAGGGACAACATTTTATTGATAGTCTGAGAAAGTTGAAATGAATTTTGTGGAGACACTTTAGGGAAAAGTTCTCAAGGGCACTCGAAATTCTCTTTATTTAGCAACCTGGAAACTTTAAATGTCTACATGTTTTCCCAATTATGGAGAGTCGATAAAGTTTCGACTTTGCACTAAAACTTTCAAAACACTCTATTACGTTTTATGTACTAGTTGCGTAACAGATTTTTAATGGTTTCGCCTATTCTTCAGACTTCAAGCCTCTTGATGCTTGGTGAGTTGTGAAAGGGAAAAAGTTTTTGAAAATATTTTTGCCCGAAAGGAAAGTTCAATGATCTGTCTTGCTCATAATGACATCACGTTCCATGTTCTTCCTATCATCTGCATACCTGAACTGGTCCATCTACCTCTAGAGAAAATGAGGTAACTAAAGTTGAAAAATCACTAGAGTAACAAAAGTCCCATGAATGGCCAACAACTTGTCACTGATTTCATCAACCTCGTGAAAACAATGACTGCTTGTATTTTATCAGCTTTTATCTCATCTAAAATGCCATCTTTTCATTATAAGCATAATGAATTTCGTCAAGGTAGCTCGAACATTTGTGGACCATGTGAACAATGTAAAGCCAGTACCAGGCAGTATGCTACATTATTTATGAGATGTAGAGCCGGAATCATAAAAAATATTATGATTCAAGATGCTTCTTGTTTGCTGGCTAGAGGACAATAAAAAAATCCTATATTTATAGTTTACATGTAGTACAATAAAATTTTACTCATTATCTATTTCAGTACTAAAGTTTGAGAAGTTCCTTATTTTTCCTAACAATGTAAAGCCAGTACCAGGCAGTATGCTACATTATTTATGAGATTTAGAGCCGGAATCATAAAAAATATTAAGATCCAAGATGCTTCTTGTTTGCTGGTTAGAGAACAATAAAAAATCCTATATTTATAGTTTACATGTAGTGCAATAAAATTTTTACTCTTTATCTATTTCAGTACTAAAGTTAGAGAAGTTCCTTATTTTTCCTCTTCCTCAAAACTTGCTGGGCTAGATTCAACAATTTTTTCATAATCAAGTAAAAAGTTAAATTGCTAAGAAGGGTAAATATCTCTCGGGCATAATTAAGCGATAAGATGAATATTTTTCCGGTTTTATTTTTTGAAGTTGCACCACAACAGAGATTTTTCTGGAGACATTATACATCATTAAAATTTGAAATTATCATCATATTTTATGCATACTTTTAATTAAGTTGTTTATAACTTGACGAATTTCATCATACGATATAACTTGACTGTAGTTGTGCCTTGAGAAATGCAGTTTTTCAAATAGAGATGATGAGATGAAGGTGACCTTACAATAATCACGTTTCTGCAACCGCGTGAACATTTCTCGTATTCTCGTAGAACTAAAGTTATAAGCTTAATTTTGCTTTAAACTTATCATGTTAAGTGCAAACTGCAATTTTCTCCATGGAAGAACATGTACTAAACCTGATAGTATCAAAAGGGACCACAAAATTATGTGGTGACAAGCAATTCGAGTACTAATGTAACTTAGAAACTCATCTTTGCATGTGTTCATGATAATATGAACTTTTTTGACGGTTAGGTTAGGTTAACTGCAAAAAATACTCATTCTAGGAGTTTCTCCGAGAATCTCGAGCTTTCAGGTTAGTTTTACAAATTTAATTTTATGTTGAGCTCTAGAGGAACGTCTCAAGGTCACTCATGATTTTTCAAGTGACTAACTAGGCTAGTTCGTTGAAATCGTTGAGTAGATCGTTTAAAAACTTAGTAGGACTTAAAACATATATAAATTCTGCGGCTAAGCCAGAATCAGATACAATTCATATTAAACTGGGAAATATCCACTTCGTTTTAGAATAAAAAACGCCTTTCAATGGATGATTTTGAATTCATCCTTTGGCTCTTTTCAGCTCCCTTAAGTAGTCCATTTGTGGTGAATCCGACACAAGGCTAATTAATTGCTATTGCTACCTTGCAAATTATTTTCATAGTGAAAACGTATTCTTCTGATTATACCTAAATTTCGGTAGCGTAAACCATTTATCTGTGGTATTCTCTGAAATAGATGTGGGTGCACTATAATTGACATGAGCGAGTTCTCAGAATTTGGAGAAATTTGAAAGCAACAAATCACCTAATCAGGAAAATTGAAACGCTCGCAGTTGTTTTGAAAATATTTTATGATCTTTCATTTCAATGGGGTAAGTTGATTGGATTGGAAACTGTATCTGATGATTATATGAAAGGTTTACGTAACCCTATAACCACAACTTTTGAATAGCTCTCACTAGCACTACCACCTCCAAACCATAAAGTGCTAAACAAGGTTGGGTGCTGTCAAAGCAATCTATTGTACAATAATTGAGCAAAATATTTTTTATTGGATGAACCGATATTATAACAAATTCACCCTGATTAGACTTTCATGTCAAAGATGGAAAGCTCCAAACAAACAAAATCTCTGGATTGTTCTCCTTTGAAAAAATGAATCGACCAAGAGTAAATTTTCATCTAGATTATTTTCTGGCAGTGACGCATGTTCAGTATATAATCTTATTTGAGCTTATTCACCTTCACAAAGCCAAACTTCCCTACTGAATCAATAATCTGAAAGTCCATTTAAAAGTTTTAAAGTTCTTTTGTTTGAACTAATCGGATTATAAAAAATTTGCAGAGTTATTGAAGCACTCTATTTCAACACTGTGTCGCGTTTCATCCAGGTTGACGTAATCGTCTTCGGTTTTTAAGTATCTGTGGTTCTCTTTGTCTCACCGATAACATCATAAGCTTTCAAGTAACATTCTATTTGGAGAACTTCGGAGAACATTATTTAATCAAATTGTTGATTTTGGGAAACAGTTTCAGTTAAAATAAATTAAATCAAAAGTATACTCTCTCGATTTAATGTAGAGATGAGTGTTTATTATTGAAAAATACCTTTGAAAAGTACCGCTGGAATATTATTTGGAGGCAAAACTATACCATAATAACAATCTACTAAGCTGTTGACAATGGTCTACCAAAACATACCCAGTACACACGTTCTAATTAATTCTTCTTGGAAAATTAAGGTGGTTACGTAAATAATTCACCATTCAGTAAGGTTTCCACATGTTTCGGCCGCAAAATGTAAACCAAACTTGGTCTCACACTCAGTTTGTATGTTTGACAGTTAGTTTGTATTGAGAATGATTTACAAAGTTTCATCTTTCATCCGTTCAGCGTGCCCCAAACCACATCATTCAGGTTTGGTTGGAAGTCTTTAAAGAATAAAAGTAAATGGGTCACGCTTGAAAAGTGTTTAAATAAATTAGATTCCCGAAACACCGTCTGGAACGTGACTCGAAAGTTCCGTTCTCGTAAATTTTTTTAAAAAATTCAAGCAATTCTAATGTAAAGTTCGCTATTGACATGTACAGTCTGCCAGAAATTTCATTCTGGGGTTTTAATTCATAGAAAAAAATCCTTTTTATCACAGTTTCCTTTATTCAATAAACTATTCGTTTAAAATTTCCAAACTTGCTTTATTTATAGCTATAACTTAACATGTATTTTGTTTAGCTCGAGTAGAGAACCTATAAAAATATATAAAGTTTTTTTGGGGCAAAGTGGAAAGTAAGTGACAAAATAATTACCCTCGTTGGTTGGTTACTTTTTGAAAGGTAATTTAGTTAGAAAGTTGGATTGTTTCAAATGAAATGCAACGTGTCTACATAAAACATTCACTCCTGAGAACTTCTTCAGGAGAACACTTTCCTTTGATAAATTCTGGGGATAGGGGAAAACAAGAGTAAAAAAGGTAATTTAACAAAGTTAAAATTATAATGTGCCTATTGTACAGGGAGTATCGTGAGTATGCTAAAATATTAAAAGTTTCGTGCAAACCCTTCACGGACAATTCCACAAGAGGGTTTTGTACGCGTCAAATAACCAGAAGTCCTCATCTGTCTCAAGGTTATACTCTTTACGGTACGTTGCGAGCGAGTGGACCGCACCAAATTTGAGGAATGTACCAATGTCTTTGTCATAAAGGTACCAGATGAATGGCTGATTGAATTGTATCGTGTCCTTGTCCGTCTCTGGGGATTCAACAATAGTCTCCGTTTTGGCTACTGTAGAGTCTGGAGAAACGCTACTGGATTCAACTGAGGTGCTGCTAGTGTCCGCCGTTTCGATGGCATCTACTGCGGCTGCAGCCATACGGTCAGAAGATGGGAATTCATTCAAGAGAGATCCTTGAGCGGTGATGGTTTCATTAGTTTTGGGATCCTTAATGGTCAAATCTACCCCTTGTATTTCCATCTTGCCTTCTTCCAAAGATCTAGCCAATTTACCGTCCATTACTACAGGAACTACTACCTCAGCATTTTCGTCATCACCTCCCCCGGCTAAAGCGGTCAATTCTAGGTCCGTCAACCCAGGGGCGTCCACCGGTCCATTGTCTGGTTGTTGCAATTGTCCGTATTCATAATCTGGAGCGTGGTCTTCTTTCAGCTTCTCTTCTGAGTTTACGCTAGAGCCTATAGAAAACAAGTGACATTTTATTTTCCCAAATTAGACCCTATGTGCAACCTGCTTTCCAACATAAGCTCCGCGGGAGTTTACATGATTCACATAAGCCAAATAAGACACTACTTATTTTTGGGATTTACTTCCAGATTCCATTGTCTGGTTGTTGCAATTGTCCGTATTCATAATCTGGAGCGTGGTCTTCTTTTAGCTTCTCCTCTGAATTTACGCTGGAGCCTATAGAAAACAAGTGACATTTTATTTCCCCAAATTAGACTCCATGTGCAACCTGCTTTCCGACATAAGCTCAGCGGGAGTTTACAAAATACACATAAGCCAAATAAGACACTACTTATTTTTGGGATTTACTTCCAGAGAAAATTACTTCCCCACATTGTCACCATTCTTTCCTTTAGAGAGCTGTCCTAATTTTAGCAAAACGTGAAAATCTTGCGGCTATTCTATACCCTCTCATTAGTACTTGAACAAAGTCAACCCCCAAGGAATTCCAAACAACTCTCTTGAAAAACTCACCAGTGGCCGAAGCAACTTCAATAAAGTCCTTAGTAAGCTGAATGTGATGGGCTTGCACAATAGGACTGGCAAAGAATGGCCCACGTTGTTTCTTCCCAGCGGTGTTCGCCGCAGGACTTGGTTCACTTTCCAGTAGATCGGGCATGCAAAATGTATTATTCACTCCGAGCTAGGAATACAAATAAATAAAATAAATTCCAGTCTAAGTCTTCTCTCAATTTCATATTTTGAGTTTTACAGATTGTCAAAGACATTCACGATCATGAAATGTTCTACATACTTTATTAACATGACACTTTTGAACTCACCCTTTTTATAATTCATATAGTACCTTTCGAACCTACTTGAATATTTTTCTCGTCATAAATTTGCTTGTCTAATCTCAGCAAGTACCTTTGGTATGATAAAAATGGAAAGGAAAAAAAGAGACGTGCATCGCATGACTTTCTACTTCCTTTTGGCTAACAAGTTCAAAGCAACGTACACAATAGGTATCAAGTGAGATTGGTACTTTATCTCCTTCTCTGACCCTATCAATTCTCATGGTTAAGGGGAGACTCGAGATTTTTCTTAAGGCTTTAGATTTAAAGCCATATTTTAGAAAATTGTTCCAATTTAGCATTCTACGTGAGTCACATTGTCTTTGAAAAATCAATCACCCTAGGGAAAAATGGAAACCTTACAGATGTTTCACGAGCTATTTGCATTATCCTTGTCAAGAGTCAAAGTGTAAAGTCTTCATGACAATATCAAGAGCGACAATGATTTTTATCTTTACCGTCTCCAATTTCTTGTAGTGTTGGTCCAACAGAGTAATATTCAGGGCAGGAAGTTGAATCTTTTTATTCTCTTTTGAAGACTGCCATACAGTGGGATCCACGTCGTTCAAAAGGCTCGTCAAGTCAAGACGGATAAATTGAGCTAGCTTCCCTTTTGGTAATACAAACACTGCAAATTTCCCCTTTTCCTGTAAAGTAAAATAAGTTATGAATTGAATAAAGTTTTCTGAGAGATAGAGCATGACTTTACTTTTGATATGGGAAAAGTCTTAAGGATTTTTTGCGCTTTGAGCAGAGCACCAAGGGCAAAAGAGTTTTACTGAATAAATGACAAGTAAAGACATTCTATACTGACTTCTCTTTTCATCATGACATAACATAAGAGATAAGATGGTAAATCTCATTTTTGCTTTGAAAGTTGATTTAATTTAGTCTTGAGAATTATTCAAATTCCGTAAGAATACTAAAGCCATGCAGATGTTTTAAAATGTGGGAAAAAAAATTTCTTTAGATTGCAAACATTTCTTAGAATTTACTTACGGATAATGGAAGCGCCACAGCAGTAAAGTTTACGGTTTCCTTCAAGGGAAACTTCCCTTCAGATTGGTAGAAAGGGACGGAGAGACCATCCCAGAATTTCTTCTCGCCGATGGATTCCAATCCCTTCTCGAATCCAATTTTGAGGTGGTTCGTGTTAATATATGCGGACATAGTGAAGGGGTAAAATGCGCCACCCCACCATCCACCTATATAAGAAAATAACTTTGATGCTGGTGCTCACTCATTGAATAATTATAAACACGCTTCGTAGAAAATAAATAAAACCTCACCCTTGGGCACCAACTGATCATTTAGCTTCCCTCCTGTTTGATTAGTAACCATGTCATTCATTGCAAACCATGAAGTCTTCCAGTCGGAGATGAAATCTGCGTATGTCATTTCAGTCTTTAGTTTCTGAGATCCCTCGGGTAACTTCACTGAAGAGTTCCTGTCTCTTACGTAAAGCACGCTGTTTGTCATCATCTGCGCCTGGAGTAAAAAAAATATTCCAGGGTAAAATGGCACAAACTGGGTTTTTAATAAATTACAGATAAAAGGCACAGGGAGGGGGATTATTTCCTTTTGTTATTAATTACTGAAGCGTCCTAAATTCTTAATTGACACATTTTCTACGAAATTTTCTAAACAATTACATAATTTCAAAGCCTCACCTTATTTAGCTTTTCAAGGAGGGTTACATACTGAGCGGTAATTTTATCCCGGGGACTTTTCAACACATCCCCAATCCCATCATTAGATACGTTCCAAACTTGATCCTGAATATTCGCTAGCATATAGCCTACACCAAAAGGAGACGAAATAGCAGCTCCTTTCTCAATACTAAACTCATCCAGATCCGATTCTTTGAGAAGATTCTCAGAAAAGGTTTTAAAATTTAAGCTAGCGTCATCCCCACCACTAGCGGGAGCTCCGTAAGCTAGTGGAAAGCTGCCTCCTGACACTACACAAAAGAATACTATGGCGAAGCGGCAGTTCGCCATCTTATTACTCCAATATTCGTCTTCTACACGGATAAAATGTCAACTGCAGAGAAATCGGGAAGATTTCCCTTCCACTTTAAAGTTCCTCTGAAGACGAAACAGGACACTTATAAAATCTCTATACACTTATCCTCCGCGCGCTTATTGTTGACAGAAACCCTTTTCCTTCCTAAATGACAGGTTGCGAAAAAAGGCGCAGCAGGAAGGGAACGGGGTTAAGTTCTAAGACGAAAATTACATACACATCTAACGTCCCACTGCACTCCACTGAATAACATTACAGCTCCCCAACAGGAACTCGAGTGTCTAAAGAGTTAAAAAAAGTGTATACTTTGAAAAACACAAAATAACTTACTTATTTTTTCAAACGCTTTCCCTTTTTTCTCAATGAATAATACATTTAATGATAATCACAACAATAAAAAGAAGATTGTTTCGTAGAGAGATGAGATAATGCTGTAACGAAATTATTGGATGGTGGATGCACAACCTTATGTACCTTTTCATTCAGTTTTACCTTCGTATGGATATTTTTCTGGTAGACTTTGGTCACACATACACACTCCAACTCTCTTTCCTACAATTATCAAATGACAGATTATCTTCTACACTGAGAATAATCTCATTTTACATAACACAAGCGACTGAACATAGGTAACAATGCAAAAAAAAAATTACTGTGATATAACCACAACACGCGAGAACTTTAAGCTTTGTTGGCTGTTGGCTTTTTGGCTTCTCGCTTAAAAAAATTGCATGCTTGACCTATGCTATGATTCATATTAGCACGTTTTGATTAGTGTAGAAAAAAACACTAGATTACAAGCTTATTACATTATGTAGACTCAACAATAGAAAAATAAGTGTTTTGTATCATGCCATTACGCTCAGAATAGATTACCTATGGATAATAATTATCTTAGAAAAAACTTGCAAAGCTTACGCCATATATGAAGCATACGCTCGAAATTAAATTTGAAGAAAATGTACATTACTCAATATTATGCAGTAAAAATGCATCTCTACAGAATAAAATTTATGGGAATGGGTAATTAGGTAGATTTTTTAAAAGGATTACACTAATAAATAAATGGCGAGAGTGAATTTCCCTATTTTGACTATCAGTTAGATTTTTTTGAAATAAAGTAGAGATTTTTTTGTTTGAAATGCTTGTTTTTTTCCTATTTTTCCCACTAGATCGTGAGTCATGATGGAGCATTGAAGAAATACAATAGACAGATGCAGAATGCAGATTTTACTGGTTATGCTGATTTGATTTCGCAGTATCCCCACAACTAGACGCTGACGTATGTCTAAAGTGAATTGAACTGGTAGGTTTTTTTCACAAAAGTGAGCAGATCTGATAGAGTTTTGGTTACAGATCAAAAACACAAACAATTGTTGATCTCACTAAATAATGAAATGAAAATCATACATTTTCCGTATCAGTTCATGAGAGAATGTTTAGAAAAATAGGAATTTTGAAAAGGGAATTTGAAGCTTGGACGCCAAATGTTATCCAATATGTGTAGAGAAATAAATGAGCATAATATAAGTCCATAAATGGGCGGTGAGGTTGATGTTATTTTGAAAAAGTACCTTGTACTTGTCGTCAAACGATATCATCAAGATGATAATGGCTTTAATGAGAAACAAAAGTTTAGACTTAATCTTTGCTAAGGAGGGGAAAATAATGAGGATAATGCCAAGAGTCAAGTCATTTAAGGGTATTCTTTGATGTAACGTGTAGGCTAATTCTTTAATGATTAAAGAACTGTTTTCTTTTTTCATCTCAAATTGAAGCAGATGTAGCCAAAAATTGAATGACTCGTTAAGCAAACAAATTTGGAAAAGCGGTGGATTTTATTTAATGAAGAAGCGTGAAAGTGAAGACGAAGCTTAGTAATATCCTTAAAGAACATAAATGTTTGTGGAGGTTGTAGAAACATTTGTTAAATGTACAAATGTCAATAAGCGATAAAGTAAGGAACATTTAGGTTTACACACGGATGCGCTCAACTGAG
>JAANSQ010002576.1:0-11665 GCA_036850885.1 Lepidocyrtinus dapeste | reverse complement strand
TAATAATTAGCACACGTAGGCGTACAACGAACGATGATTTGTAATACTCATATTTACAGGATATATTAACACGACAAAACAGATTAACGTTTATGTTCTCTCAAACTTGTCTCAGGACTTTAGACAGATCTATGACGCATACAGAAATTATAAAATTCTGTTTCAGAATTTCAAGCAGTATTACAGAGGAAAAGGGCACCATCCACAAATGTGAATTAGACGAGAACAACAAACAACAATGTATTTATCGGCACCAAACAATCTAGTTTTTCAGTAGAGCCTTGCTCAGCAAATTCTGGAAGTACCAAAATTGGCTGATTTATGCATCAGTTGGGAAATCAATCTGAACTTTAAAAATTCAAGGGTAGACACCTCAGACTTGTGACACATGAACTTTATGGCGTAAATCTATCATTCAGAAATGTTTTGTAACTATTTATGTTTCAAAGTTAAATTAACACTGAATGAAGAAAATGTAAGTTGTAATAAGGAGGTGACTGTGCGAATTACATATTAGCGTTTCGAAACATAGTCGACCGACCGTTTAGATTCACAAACAAAATATTACTTAGCATAATTATTTTCTAACATAATATTTTCTTACTATAAATTGTAATTGGTTTAGTGTTGTAACCCTCTTGTGAAAGCACAGATAATTTAGAGAAATCACTGACACCGCTTTTTATACGGAGTTGTCGCAGTTGTCCCGTAAAATAAATAAGTAACAGCAGCAGCATAATATTTTTAGCATAGTAGAAGATGAAGAATAAATAGCCGTACGTAACATTACCATGTTCCTTAAAATTTTTTACTGCTTTTTACACAATTATTTCGATTTGAAGCTACCTTATCTAATTATTTTAGCTCATCACAGCAGAGTTAAATACAACGACATCACAATTAAAGACTTAGGATAACATTTAAAGATGTCCAATCAATCAGTAGCAATTCAAGTAACACAGTTATGTCGATAAAATTTTGACGAGTAATTTCACGATTGAAAACATAATTATATATAATCTCGCAAATGCATTTCAGTATACGCACACATCAGTTTTGTATGATAATTAAAACTGTTTAAACATTAACACTATCACTTTGCTACAGTTTAATTTCAGTGACAAAGTCAGTTTCCAGCAGACTCATTTGTATTGCAAGCACACTTGCCGCCATCATACTATGTTAATAAACTTCTATCGGGAATAAGTAACAAGATCTAAGATTAAGAGTACCTATTAAATTATAATGACAAGCAGTTTACGATTAATTGAACAAGTAAATTTTATTACTATTATATAGTAGACCCTAAAAATTTCATATGCACTGTTTATAAGATGTTTTTTTGCCGAGTACCTGACAATCCTTTTATATTTTCCAGGTTGCTACATATCACATTCAATTCTTTTTAATTTTCACATTCAAATATTTTCTTTTAAACACCACATTTTCGGATTATAATTTCTTGTAGCGCTTACATTATATGTATAACTTTACTGAAGGATCATTAAGACTAGCATGTGTCCAGCATTTGTCTTAATCTGCATTCTGTCTACACATTCGTTTCATTCCTAGCAAAATGAATTCAAAAAAGGAATATCAACCGCCTCTTAAAAAAATAACTGTTGCTCTAACTGTAGTGCTAAGCTCTAAGCACTAAGTTAAGTTCTAAGGGGACGAAATAAAATTAAGATTTCTGTAGCGATCCAACGAGCTGCGATAACACAGAAGTGAATAGATGACTAACATTAATCATGACTCACAACTATCAAAACATTGTGCATCAAGTACAGGCAACAAGTGTGTGTGTGTGTGATTGAACCAACAAAGTTTTTGGGCACCCGCTTGAGTAAAAAAAACGGGATGTGATAGTAAAAAGTATTTCCGCTAAAATAGGGAAGAGAGTTATAAACGGTAATATTTGTTTTACTTCTTTGATGGAAGTACTCGCTGGTAATTTAATACTGTTTACTATTGCTAAGTACACGGATGCTAAAATAAAGCTTTTTCCCTTTCGATTAGTGGAATGCTATCGTATCGACACGATGATTAACTTATACAGTAGTTGGTTGCTGGCAGACTCATTCATAATGTCAAATATTGAATGGATTCATTACGTAACATTAAAAATGTTCGTCTGTCATGTCCGTTTGTAACTTATAGAAACTTTTTTAGGATTCTGACTTTAAGGATTTAAACTCTTAGAAAAAAATTGGCAAGAAGTGCAGTTTTAGCACGTAAAGTTTGTCCTCCTTATTGGAATAAAGTCAAATTTTCTCAACAGCAGAGTGGAAAATGATATAAACAAAAAATACAAAGTAATTTTGAGACAAGACTTTCTAAGGATAGACAGAAGACTTGATAATTTCTTGAGGTTACTCAGAAGAAGGTTGTACTCCAGAAAAGATTTTATCCTTTTTTTTAAATTAATCTCTACTTATATTATGAATTCGTTACTGTACTGTAAGTCTTTGCTCCTCACTAGGCTGGTGCTTGGTTTGAGTTTGATGCTTCACCATTAAGTATCCTCTCCATACTGACGTAGGTGCCCGCAATAAATCCTATCATTCCGAAAATCATGATGCCAATATCTTTCCATAACATCCAACGATACTTGCCGTAGCCAGCTTGCCATGATGCTAGAATGTTGATTAATGGCGGGAAAATTAAGGCTAGAGTTGAACTACTCACAGCTCCAACGAGAGATATAAAAAGTCCAAGGTTTGGAATCAACTCGGCCATGGCAACTAAATAATCAATCATTGAGTGAACATCTTGACGGACTTAGTATTTAAATTTAAAAAAATCATTACTCACAAGTAAAAATAACCAATAGAGTTCTGAACAAATACTCTGAAATTAACTGCATTCTTTCAGTTGGTATACGGCTCTTAACTGACGGCCAAATAATGTCCATTGGGACGTAAAATTGCAGGGAGTAGGACAGGAATATGGATAACGCCATCATTAGTCTGACTGACTCGGCAAGTCTGTAACAGGTCATATCAATTTAGACTACAAGAACCGTAAGTGTACATTGATTAAAAATAGTAGGAGTAGGCATTTTATTTTTAGGAAAAAATTCAACTAATCATCAACTTACACTTCTCCCCTGCTTAAATTCAACGTTACACTTCCTTCGACAGCATCGCCATACTTCAAATAGCCAAAAAATCCGACTGCTGTGTATAAGCAGCCAACAATGATCATACTAGTATTCAACACTCCATTCCAGCCTCCAAAATCTTGAGGATTTTTCATGCTGTTTTCTAAAGGCAAGACCTAAGCAATAATATACATTTATACGTGCATTATAAATCTGACCAGTGCCAAAGGATTAAGACGCGAGGAATGAATTATTTTTCTATGTACCATTCCAATCCCTTCGAACGCATATATTGCAGTTCCAAAATACAGGGGCAATTGTTTCCAGGATGAAAATCCAGAACTAAAGTTTTCTCGATGAATCGAAGGAAGTGGATCACGAAATACGTAGTAAAATATGATTCCTAATCCCGCAGCCATAAAAATATTGGCAATCATAGAGAATGGAGCGAGAAGTTTCAAATTACGGATGTAATTAAGAAGAATCATGGGAACCAATAACATGGCCATGTAAGTCTGAAGGGACAACTCGGTTCCAAAAAACGGATCAACCACACTCTTTAGATTTTGGGCAACGAAGACAAAATATACGCAACAAAATCCTAGCTGTGTTACACACAGAAAAGCATCGATCATCATCCTGCAAGCGAAACCAAGTTATTAATAGCTAATCACCCATTTAATTACACTCTTTTGATAAAATATACCGTTGCATCATTATTATCGTACATATACACGTGTATGAATTATTAGTTTAGATTACTTTGCAGACGAGGAAAAGCGTCGCAGTGGAGGTGGACCCACTTTAAAAGATACTTCTGCGACATCAGCAAAGCTCAACGTGGGTGTTTGTGTGCGCCTGCATAAGTCATGTGCACTTTTTACCTAAATCCACATAAAAAAATCCAGCATTAAATGACAACTGACAATACAAGCTATTTGCTTCGCTTCGGAGAATCTTAACTCCTTCGATGTGTAGGTAGTCGTAGGCGCTGGATATCTCTTTGCACAGTTCCACATTTTAAATAAACATTTGTTTCTTGTAAAAACAATCTATGGTATTATGGTACTGGCACTGCAATACCCACATTCAACATAGTAGGGTTACAGAAGCAAGCCTCAAGTTCACAATTGCGTCATGTATCTTAATTTTTCTTCTTGATTAAAGCTTGTGGTGATAAAAACAATGATCTTATTAATGTTAAAAAGTCGCATACACTTGTATCATTTACAAGGAGAATTGGTATCACAATTTGATTTGATACATGATGTGATGAAGGACTCTTAAGAAAATCTCTCAAACTTTTGATTTATTATCAGGTTTAGAGAAATTAGCCATCATTATGCGAAGCAAAACTATTAATTAAGATACAAATCAATGAACATCTTACGCAACGTAACATTCAATATAGAATGTAGTACCTAAGTAGATTCAACATTCGATTTTTCAATAGCCAAAGAAAAGTATGCAGACGTAAAGGAGTAAAAGCGTGATAGTAAAACTGGTCAAATTTTGACTCTCACAATTAGCTTACCAACAAGTGCATGGTGTGAACACAGATAAGTCCAATGAAGACGGTTCCAAGTGTTCCTACAGCCAATCCGGCGTTTTTAAATGCATCTGGCATAGCTAATATCCCCGTTCCTATGTTTCCCTTCAGCAAATGTATCATAGTATCGCAATTCCTGGAATGTAGCAAGGTAGGCTTAAAATTTACTTTGAATTAAGTTTAATTTTCTATGCAACACCCAGTTTTAAAAACCTTTGACGTGGCCCAAACATAATAATTTCGTATTATATTCATTTTATACTTCATTTTTAGCTACTTAAATCAGAAGATAGAAACTTTAAATCGTATGTAATGAGACGTAACNGTCCAATTTTATTCTACTACAGGATAATTTTAAATCAGCGACTTTTGGACTTTGTGATCGTTCAGCAAATCCTACCTTTGGTGGGGCCTTAATAATCGGAAACCAACTCCTTTACATAAGTGACGTCATTTATTTACTAATTGCAAATTATTCATCCAACGAAGGAAAACTGAAATACAGGAAACGCCTATTACGCGCCGAGGTGAATAATAATATTCACATAAACTTACGATGTTGGATGCTCTATATCACGCTCCAAAAGGGGATCGTAATGTTCCCCTGTAATGGAATAATCATGTTCAGCAACTGGTTTCTGCAACGAAATGATTGTAGAGGTCTTAGACTTTGGTGCCTTTCTATACATCCCATCATCGGAGTCTTGCATTCCATGTCTGTAGGTAATTAAAACGAAGTAATTCTCAATATGTACATATATTTTAAAAAAAAATAGAATCTGGCATAAAGTTTTCGCAAGATATAACTAACCCCTCCGAGTTATCGTTTTGAAGAAGGAGAGGCTCGGCTTCTTCCTTACTCATTTTGGCTTTCCAACTGTAAGAATAGGTTCAATATAAATTAGAGGTTCCTCTCGCCCTTATCCTTATTCAAGGCCTCTCCGCAAACAAAATGATTCAGATTTCACAGGAAATGTTGCCTTTGCCCCTATGACTGCGTGTAGAAACAGCGTAACATTTCCAGCAGCTCACAAGTCTTTTCTGAACAATCTGAAACGGAAAAAGGAAAAATTTAATCAGTATTGTAACACATACTTTGACCAAAAAGGCTGAATCCAAATCGTATGGAAAAAACACAAGATTAAATAAATTTGAGCAATAGACGAATACTGATTTCTTTATGGATATCGATTAGTTAACTAATAAAAATTTCACAAGAACACAGTTTATGATTTTTGAACGGAAATCCTCCTTCCGCTTTTACGCAATAAGTTTTCAACACGAATCCGTGTGCACAGACCAACCCACCTAAATCCAAACGAGCATTACGTAACGATGAAATTTAAATTGTCGTTAATAGAGAAAATGTCCCATTGTTCCCACAAATGTGTCCGATATACACAATAGAAACTTTATAGTCGATTTAAAGTTATTATTAGAATAAGTACATTATAAAAAAATCAGCAATAAATCCTCAAGCATAAACCGCAGAGGTCGTCTGAACTTACATTTTTACGTAATAAGGCAATCAGTAAGCAATGTGAGGAGATTTGATGACAACTTGTTAATACTGAAGTGAAAAAATGACTGATTCGATTTCAATGCTGGTATATCAGGCCACACACATAATGTGGAATTCTTTCAATTTTATGATAAACTTAATCTCGTCTTGGTGGACGGAGGTTCACAAAGTCAAATCCATTAAGGATTTAAATTTCATCTGAGATGTATAGTATTAGTAGTAACTTCATTTTTTTTATCACTGGCAACGCTAACTTGCTACAAGTAGTTGTAGCAACTAGTAAAGCATATTATAATAATGTCACTTGATTGGAATTTGGAATCCAAAAAATACTTACATTTTATATAACTAGTAGGCGAGTGAAATAAGTAAAGTGGTTAGCAAAAGTTGTGCTTCCAAGACCTTAGATGTCTGCAGGTAGTACACGGTCTACTGGGTCATGTCATATGGAGATGGAATGAATGATATGATGGTGGTGCTACTAATCGAATTCACCAGTTAAAATTTCTGTCTAGCTTAATAATCTCACATCTTGAATTCTTTAGAAGTAACACCATAAACAATATGGGAGGAGACGAAATGTATTTTTTATACGTATGTTCTCTAAATAAGCTAGACTTTAACTATATTAAGACATTCATGAATCACACTTCACTGCACCTTTGCTTGAACTATAAGCAATCTATTGGGCGAAGCATGACTAACTTTAATTAATTGCGTTGATTGAACATACAAGTGCACAATAAATCTATTCTCGTACACTGTATGAATCTCCGGATTGTTTTTTAATTATAAATACATAGCGCATAATATTTAACTATGATTTTTTTAATATTGCAGAAACGAAATGATAATAATAACTGGGCTAAACGGCAAAACCCATACACTTTTAACAGCCACACCAACTAGTACGTCTCATTCTATTCATTATTCGAGACCACTGTATACAAACCCATAGCATGCCAAATTCCTTATTACAAATGTACATGATCAAAGCAAACAGCAGGCAAAATACATACATATTATGAATCAACGAGCATGGTGCATTCACATCTAAAATTTTCCATGAAGAAAAACGGAAGCAACCTTCTTCCATGAAACAATGGAATAGAAGACTAGCAAAAAGCAGCCCAGTTATACAAAGCTTTTAAGTCCAGTGAGCTTTACATTTTACATTCATCTTATTAAACCCCACTACACTATCATACATCCTTCATTAACGTTATCGTATTATCCTCTATTTGAGCTCTACACGTCTGATATTTTACTGACCAGTGCACTATCCTCATCCTCATTGATTCCAATTCTAATTGACAAAGACAAGTCACATCTACATCAGCTAAAGTTTAGCTTGGACAACAGACAACAGATGCGCTACCAGATGATGAGGTGGCACTCATAAACGGGGAGAGATCAGCCTCTCTTTTTTTTCTCTCTCTGACGAAGCTACGTTTTTAACCAATTTTTTAGTGCCATTTTTATAAAAATAAAAAATTGGGAAAGAAAGTTCCTTTAGAGTTTTCTAAGAGTATGAAGACTCATCAATGAACAGGTCTGTTAATTGGAGACGAAAATGACTATCCGTGTTAACGAACCGAAACCACGAAATAAAAATAGGTTGAGAAAACTCGTGCACACCTTAGGTATTACCGACATACTTAGTTCTTTACTTTGCAACCTTTGCTCTGCCTTTATATTACTTATGGTAGTAGAATTCCAAAACGATGGGAGATAATATATTGCCTCTAATGACTCAATTTGAATGTATGTGAAAGGCAACCTTATCTGACGTTAAATTGAACAATGCTAACAACCGATATATCGTATGCATTTATTGTACATATTTACCTAGATTTAGACTAGTATAGGTACAATTAGTTTTTAAAACGAATGCGGTCTAAGGTCAAAGCATAAATATGCAAAATTAATGACACAAGAATTTATTAGGCAAAACTTTTTGCAAGCTGTTAGATATTGCAGAAACGGATGTTTACTTTACTCAAAAAAGTTGTGTACTCTGCAAAAGCTGGGTTTTGAAGGGTTAAAGCTGAGATAATATTTCTGAATGCTGCTGACATCGCATCGATAAAGTTATAATGGCAATAATATTGTATGCATAAAACAACGCGTTTATATTTTCATGGACGGCATATGATGCTGTACCTTTAGACTAAATTAGGTTTAACTGATTCACACTTTGCAAATTACCAAAACAGGTTTTAATCCTGTCCTGTTTTAATTTTTTTAATCTGTCAATGAGACAATCAAAATTTACATGAACGAGACACAAAAGACCCTAGAAACGTATCACATAACCTAAAAATATCTATGGGAGGTTTATTTTGCTCTATTACATCTTCTGGTCAACTGTCTGCAAAGATTTTTTTTTAAAATTTGTAATGTCTTTTGAAATCCTATTACGCTTACTGAACCGTATCAACTTTGTTTTCAAAGTTTAATTATTTAGTAAAACAGAAACACCATGAAATATTAATTAGGCTCTCTATATTACTTTTATCCAGTACATCTCTGAACCGTTTAAGTTATAGTATTCTTACCCCTTAAATGTCTTTGTTTTTTCCAACCTTGCGACTTTTGATCACACATATACTCAACAGGGAATTGCTAAAGACTAAAGATAATTTAAATGAAGCTCCAATTCACACTCTTTTCAGTATCCCCGAGAAGTAATCCGTTTAGAATAATTCCATGATATGAAGTCATATTTGCCGGATTATTAGGTTTCAATGAAATTATTTTCTAAAATTTGTGATTGATGTGATATGGAAAAAATGAAAGGGTAGAAAACGAAAATCATTGCAAAACTCTGTTACGAGCACGTCAGTTTAAACTAAAATGCATGAATGATGAATGAATGAATGCAGTCTGAGGTTATGCAATTGACTTACAGTCTTAAAAATTTTAAGCTTCAACCTTTGTTAGGTCTTACAAGTAAGTAACGCGATTATGGCTGTTCAGGTTTAGTTTTATATCATTGAATATTAATAAAATAACTCAGGGACAGCATTGACACACTACGAAGAGAAAGATGTTAGATTTTTTGCAACTTCGCAGATTAAGCATGTATTAAAGAAAGAAAAGCGAATATTGCAGAAACGTTTCTTCCAGACTCGCACATCACAGTGCCCCAATGCGTCCCCTGAAAATGTACGCACCTGTTTGATCAATATTGATGAACCAGTATGGTGAATTTTTCGGAGTGAAAATACTAATATTTTCCAGACGTTGTTTTGTTACATGGAAACTATCATTGTCTTTTTGCACTTATTAGTTTTCTATGTCCACTTCTGCTTCCCTAATCTCAATAATTAGATATTTTTGACCACTAGTAAAAATTGAGAAGATTGCCAGCAAATGCTTGGAGTAAGTCTTAGAATGAAATGTAAGGAGGCATATAAAACAAATCTGTGAAAATGGAAAAGTATTAAAATACTTTATACGACGAACATTTCTCGCACTTCAAAATTGTAGAACAAAACGGTTTTCATTTGCCTCCAACAAACATGTCCCTTACAGCTTGGAAGTGAGGTTTTCCAAAAGATTTTCTCGATGTATTGACACTCACAATTAAACTGAGTTTCTTCTTGTGCCATATGGAAGGAAATGCAGACTCAGAAAGCCAGAGATCCCATAGTTTATATAAACCGTTTAAACAACCAGCAAGCGCTGGATCTACAGGTATACATGAGTGGAGAATACCCTAGCCCAACAAAACTGACAGAGTGGTAAAACATTAATAACAAAATCATTCGCTTGGGTTTCTCTACATGATGAAATTCTACTCAAATAAACTCTTGCAAGATAAGCTTAAGTGCGCTTGTTATATCTTATAGGAACGAAATAACACCACAATCAAAGATAATTCGAAATCATAGATACAAAATTATTATATTGGCAAGCATAATTTCCCCCCAAACTCTCAAGGGGACTCTCTGGGGTATTAAGACAATCGGACTAATCTTATATCAAACCTTCAACAATGCAATCCTATGTAACTTATCATAATGAACAGATAGATAGAGGGGAATATTGCATAAAGTGCAGCGTGTCTAAATAGAATTATTGCAAAATACGGCAGCAATTTGTTGAGTCAAAATCTAAATCGTAATTGCATAATCATGCCGTTTCCCTAGGATACACCTTTCTACAGTGTAATGTTGACCTGACAGTAGCAAATTTGATTAAAGATAGGGTAGAATTAGGATTTCATACGTGGGCAGAAAATTAATCCCCCTGTTCCCTGAAGTTGGGCCAATCTGAATTAAATTCACTTCTATAAGTCCTCTTAGCATCCTTAAGAAAACTGCAAAATTTCATCTCAATCGGTCGACATAGTTGAAAATTATCGTGTTATCAGACAGATAGACAGACTGACGGAATTACTGATCACATAAAGTACATGCAAACTTAATATAAAGTATAAAGCGGTGAAAAAGATGACGCATGGGCTCGTACAGAATTTCATAGTTTGCCTGTTCCTTCCAGTTTTTACATGCTCGCAGATAGGAAGGAGTTTATCTTCGTATTGAAGCAGAAGGAAGAAAAATATTCATCGTGACTATCATCATGAGCAGTTGGTTTGCTCCTCGCAGATCGTGTTTAAGAGACGGAGTGGCTGAATGGAGAAATGTGATTATTTCCCCCAATACAAGTTAATTTAATTGCATTGATTTTACTAACATTCTTACTTGAACTGAAGGTAAGCTAATTATTAGTACAAAAAGGATTACAAGATGAAGAATATTGTACTCAAGCCTTGGGGGGGATGTATTTTAGAATATATTTAAAATAAAATTTGATTTCCTAGCTTTAATAGATTTAGCTTCAAACTCATCAAATTTAATTAATTAGTATGATTTGATTATCATGTAAGTTTTTCTAGATGCGCATGTCGTAACTGCTTCTTACAAAATAATCTTCGGTTTGATGTTCCTGTGATGTACACATGAATCCAAGTTGTATGAGTATAATTTCTGTACCCAAACTTTAAATGCATTACTCATAAAGTTGTCAAGTTGTAATGTACTACATAATTTTTGCTCAACAAATAATTATTTGGATTTGAGGGGGAATCCAAGAGTGTCTGTAATTCCTAATAACGATAAAAATTATCTAAAAAGTTTTAAGACACCGTTAAATAAAACAGTCCGTATCATATTTCATAGTGATTTTGAAAAAATAAAAACCATAAGGCATTTATTTATTCTCCTGCAATACAACTTTTGAAAGCAAATTTTAAAACTACTTAGCAAAGTAACATATAAATACATTCCATGAAGCAGAATCTTATCCAAAGTAGTCGTAAATAAAATAAGATGTTGAGACCTCTGGGAAAATATGAAACTTTTTACTGATGAACTAAAAGTGTCCATGGAAGGTGTGTGAAAGGAAAAGCAACTATAGCTAAATTGTGGCCAAGAGTACAAAAAACTGGAAGTGAAAAAATTCACATATTTAGCTGTAGCACATC
>JAANSQ010002575.1:0-11665 GCA_036850885.1 Lepidocyrtinus dapeste | reverse complement strand
CTTATCCCACGACCCAAGACGTTCTTTTGAACGTATAATGTTATTTGGCTCGCAGATTTTACCGATAAGAACATGTCGACTGGGATTCAAACAAAAATGAGTACGTTAATTACTCTGCAGTGAAAAACCTGAGTAATTTTTCCCACGCGAGTGTATTAAAATCATGAAAGAACTTCTGCTGTTTTCAGCTTAAAGTGATGGAACTAAATGAGAGCTATAACAGACGACCTATCCAAGAAGTGCGAATGGAGTCAGTTGAAAAATTAAATGCTACTCCAGCTTATAATGCATACATTTATCATATAATCTTCATCATTCATTAAGATATATCTTGAAGACGATGTAATAATTGATAAGTCAGAACAGAACAGAACAGTCTTGTTTCCAACATTTGGAAACCGTTGTCTTAATAAAGATCAGTTTTTTTCTAAACAATAAACGGGTAAAATGTGAGCTAATATTTTAAAATTAATGAGATAAAGCATTTGGTGTAATGCGTGTGAGAATGGATTAGCTGTTTCTGAAACAGAGGGACATTTTATGGAACATGTAAAATAAAAAAGAGCATATTTTTGCAGCATGTAAAGACTTGCATATTAATTACTTCAGAATTTAATAAAACTGGAACAATAGAATATGTAATAAATAGTATCAGCCTTATCTCAGTTTAATAATTCCTTTACTACACATTATGATAGCTTACTGAACTCTTTCAACTCTCGAGCGAACTAAGAGCGGATAATTAGCGTACAATTCATCTTTTCCACCTTCAACCACTTCAAGATCGGTATTGTCTTCAGCTTTGGCTAACACAGAAGAAAAAGTAGTTAATTCTGCTTCCTCCACCATTTCCTGTAATTTTTGTTGGAGAATACGAATTTCGTAAATGAGCTGTTGTTGATACAGCCTCTCCTTCTCTGCCTCGGTCAAAGTAGTCTGATTTGTTTGGATGTAGACAGGAATCAACACTGGCGGTTGCGGTGACGCAACAGCAGTCGGCGCGACAGTAGTGGATGCTTCAATACCGAGATATTGCTTTAGCCTTTGAAATCCAAATTTAAAAATGGTGTCAAAAACAGGAGCAATATTCCCAAGTATAAATTCCGTCTGTTCTTGAGCATTCACATTTCCTATGAGGCTGGTAGTTCCTGAAAATACATCTCCTACGCCGCCCCCTAAAACTCCTATTTTAATTTTTTAAATTCTAATGAAAACGTTGCTGATTTATCCTTGAATTTTAATTACCCGCACCTGAGATGATATCCCCGACACTTTCTAACCCTCCCTCTTGGCGGAGGAGGCGTATGGTTAATAAATCATTCAGCAATTGAAGTTCAGCCAGTGACAAATTTCCTGCTAGATGCTCCAGCTCTGGTGCCAATTGCGTTTCTGCTACATTTCCTCCAACCTATAAAGACCAGTTTGACAAAATTAGTAGTTAACCTCCTTTTCAAGTTTGCCTCCTTCTGATAACTCTCAAAAGTAATTTATAGGTTAATATTAGATTTACTTAGACAAGTTAACCCGTACTTGAAGTTGGTGGTTAATCGCAGCCTCAGTTGTTGATTCAGAATGCCTGGGAGTAGTCGGGCTGCTGGTGACCAGCTGAAAAAAACAATGGGGCGATATGCAATTTCAACACGTTTAGATTTGAAAACGAATTGGAATATAGCTCAAAATCTGAATATGCAACCGGAAACTTACTAGAGGATAAAAGCTGGCAAATACAACTAGGATAAACATTTCTCACGAATTTTTAAATTTGGTTTCCAACATGAATACTAAACTTCACCACCTAATTGTGTCTCCACCTCCATCCAATATACTTATGTACCATCTTATGATCGTACTGGACACAACTTGGGACTGAGACAAAGCCATTGGGTACATACTTGATTTGAATATTGAATCCATTGATATGTATGTTATGGAGGGTTCATGGCCATTTTTCTCATCTGATTTAGCAATTTATCGGAGTTTACAGCCAAAGCACGAAAAAGGATTTAATATTTTTAGTTTGCCATATGTGGTTACCTTCCTTAACATGTTTTTGTTGCATAAAACGTTCAATAATTCATGAATGAAACACTGTATCTAACACTCAAGATAAGTCAATGTACTCTGGCAATGAAAAATATTCTTATTTCACGAATAGCTCTTGGTAATTCATCAATTCACCAATTATTATTAGACTCAAAATATGTGTAAGTTATGACGGAACCCTATTTGAACTGTAATAACCTAAAGCAAAGTAGAGGAACTATGCTATTTCCGAAGAAACCGTTAGAAAATTTTTTTTTACTAGTACACTTCCCGGAATTTGCAGATCAAAACTTTTATTGCATTACACGGCATCATAAAAGGATCTCATTCAAAACGGTACGGGATACATCAGCTATTAAACTTAATCTTTGCTTAAAAATGGCATTAAAGAGGAAATTATTGGTAGCTTTTACACTGACACTTCATTCACTGGCTGGTACAGTCCTTGGGGTAACTCTATAGCAAATTAATTTTTCACAACTGCCATTTTAATCTGGAGGAAAGTGTTGCTAAAAGGGAACAATATTTTGTATAGAAACCTATGGAATTGGAATACAACAATTCAACTATCTCTGACATGGTGCTACTGAAGGTAAATCCAAATTTTTTATTTGATGACCTTTTCCAGGCTTGTGAATGCAAACTTACATTACTTTGAATTTGAATCCACCGAATAAGATCCCAATTAGAAGCCTTAGGAATCCTCGCCAAGATCAGGGAGTTACAAGCACACCTTCATCCTCAATCGCAACTCAAAATCAAAGCCCCAGCACCAGTCCCACTCCTACTCATCCCAACCAACCAACTCCCGGAACAGCGGTGAACGTAGGACAGATTCTGACAGGTTTAGTCTCTGAAGATGTTCGACCAATCTTAAGTGGCAGTACGGCCTTCATACCACCCGGAAATTTAAGAGAGACGGTGGAACAACTTTTGTTCGGATTCGCTCCACTATTTCAAAATATTTTATTTGGTCCGAATCCAGTTTTACCATTCCAGACCTTTTACCCAATGCCCCAATATGGTAAAACACAACCACAGCAAAACACGCAAACAACTATCCAGCCAACTGACCTGACATCAACGACGGAACAAACAACTTTAAAAATTGAAGAAGTTACTAGCATCACAAGCGTCTCTTCTACAACCTCAACGGTAACAAACTCCAATCAAGATTCAAAAGTGGAAATAAAAGGGGAATCTGAAGCTTCAGGGATAGGAACTGTAAAAGAAAAGGAGTACATTTACCTCGTCCTGAAGCCTGAGGAGTTTGAAGAGTTTGTTAAATATTCAAGCTTAAACTTAAAAAATAAAACCTTATCTGCTCAGAAACCGGAAGACATCAAAACGGTGCTGCTTAGCAAAAGCACCCCAAAGCCTAGTCATGGACATGTTCATACTCCCCTGGACAACGAAGATGATGAGTATGAAGCCTTTTTACTGAATAATGTCACGGATTTGCATTTGCGGGATTTTTTCTTCAATTGGACTAAAGTATAAATGCTTAACGACCCATTAATCCATGTCCCCTCCTTCAATGTCAACTCACTTTAACGTTAACCTTCTGTAATTTTGTATAAAAGCCTGTAAATAAAAAAAGAATTCATGATCTTTCTCCTTTAGGACGTTAAGAACGTTCCCTTCGTATGAATTACGTTTATCTTAATCATTTTTTCCCTATGCAACTATAGCAAACAGATCTGCAAAATTAGGAAAATCTGCTCATCTTATTAATCTCATCTTCATAAATCCATCGCGACCTAAACCAATTCGGCTAGAAGTTTCCATCAGAACTGGATACCAGGCATGAATATTATGTAATGCGGGGATGTTGTGCATCTATACAATTACGCGAACCAATCGAGTCGATTGAATCGACCGATTAATTACCATGCAATTATTTATATTACTTATCTCTTGCATCTGCGACAGCAGTTTTTAGTTCTCGATAAAATTCACTAGAGAAACTTTTCAGAGACGTTGCACGTCCATGTTCTGCTTGTTCTGCTGGTTTCATTTAATCGTAATATCAGTTTAAAAAAATGGCTTCATGGAATACAAAAATACTTGCACATCTTTTAACATCCGGACTGATTATGCTGACGGTAAAACATAATTAAACTTGAAAGTCAAAAATTATTCTGAATTTAAAAGGATAGTATTTGACAATAACGGCTTTGTTATTTTTTTTTATTAAAATAATTCTAGGGATCAGCTCTTGGAGTTTTCACAGAAGAAAGTACCACCATTTCCCCCCCAGTTCAAGTGGGAAACGAAACTACCCCAGCGACTCCAGTTAATGATGTTAAAGTGGATGTAACAGAATTATTAAAACTTATCGAGAATCTCATCGAGCTTCGCGAGTCCTTCTTACTGGAGCAAAACTATACCGCGAAAAAAGCCCCCCAGCAAGCGCAACCTCCTGAACAAGTTACCGACCTGCAAGACTTCTTTAGAGTATTTCTGGATCGTAATTTGTCTCCAATTTTATCCCAAGTTTTGACCACCTTAAATGTAAGCCTTCCATCGTTCCTGGGCGAATCTACAGAGAAGCCTTCATCTTCTGTACCTTTAAGCTCAACAATGAGAAACTACATTTACATATATTTCCATCGAGGAAACCCTAACTCTACTCAAGAGGTGGAAGCCGTTACAGTAGATGGTCTATTTAAAAACTCGGAACCAGTTACTCCCAGCTCACCACCGACGCCAAGGGGCAAGTATAGAGTCATGAAAAATAAAACGACTACAAGTACTACAGGGAAAAGCGTGTTTGTCGATGATGATGAAGATGAAAGTGAGGTTTTGAAGAAGCTCCAGTCTTTACCTTAGCCATGGAAGTTGACTTTCTTATAAGACGTTTCATGTTTCCTTCTTTTCAGCTACGATTTATTCTGTAATTTTTAATCGCTAATTCTAATTTCTAACTATCTACGTTAAATCTTCTTATTGAAAACCTTTAATTGTTACCCATTTGGGGCATAATGATACTTTTCGGGCTTAGCTTACTCAACCGAATTTCGTTTAAAATAAATCCTTTGGCGAAATATACAGAAATAAATCTTAAGTCATCAAGCAGATTTTTAATTAAAAGAATCATTTACTAAAGAAATCAAATTTTAACTGAAATCGGGTACTGACTCGGTAAAATAATAAGAACTGATCACTCGGATTCGTTTTCGTGAAAGGGCATTGCCACATGGAGTATTTAAGATTCAGGATTGCTTCAGTTACAAAGATATTCACGAGTAGGTAAACTATAATCGATGCATCTGGCTAGGATAATTTCATTCTAATAGGGTTCAATGTCACTTGCGATTTCGTAAGAAAATATATAATCAAACAAAGATGCGACATTCCAGCAGAATAATTTTTGCAGGTAATCAGAGACTCTCATGAATAATCCATTTGTAGTGTGTAAACACACTGATTAATGAAGAATCGTTGAGCTATTGATCATTATTGATGTTATTACATTCTGACGTGAGTTGTTTTCAAAGTATTTTGGCTGCTTCAGATATGACTCAATTGAATTCAATTTCCCAGTAGAGTTATGTAATTTAGCTGCTATTAACTGTTCATGTGTTATCGTTGAGCTATTGATCATTATTGATGTTATTACATTCTGACGTGAGTTGTTTCCAGAGTATTTTTTCGCTGCTTCAGATATGACTGAAATGAATTCAATTTCATAGTAGAGTTATGTAATTTAGCTGCTATTAACTGTTCATGTGTCCCATCTGCTAAATGCTCGTAAATGTCACAACCCTGTTGTTTCATAGTTCCATTAACTTGTAGACATCCAATTTATGATATAAAGTAAACTCATACGCTTCACTGGGTGCCACTTTTAAAATTTAGTTTCTCGAATTTGATTTTTAACTACAGTGCTGATTAATTTTATCCCGAAAGTGAACTCTTTACAATGAGTTACATTAACTCGGCCTTTCTACTTGCAACATTATCTCTAGTTGTAAGTTTCTCAAACTTTGAATATCCAACAAAATGATATATATTATTTACCTAACTTGCTTAAACCTTAACCATCGTTAATCCTTTCAGGGTTCCGTGTCAGCAGTTCCAATTGAATCAACTCAAAGCAGTACCTCTCCACTTCCATTGAGGGAGGCCAGGCAGGAATATATATCCGGCACCACAGGGCAAGTAATAGGGACTGCGAATACCGGCACCAGCATTAATCCTGCTGCTCCAGCACCACCTGGAAATGTTCCAGCTACGCAAAACCAAGAAGGTTATCTGTACAGTACTTATGCAAACGTGGGCCAAATTTTGAATGGCGTGTTTGATGGGGACATAGCGCCAATTTTAGCTGGGGGTGCTGCATTCATCCCTGCTGGTGAAAAACTCTTTTAAAAATTAAAATGAAGTGATTTGACTTAATATATTTCATGAGAATTTTCCCATTTTAATTCGGATTACCGATTTTAGGCGAATTGAGAAAAGGCGTTTCTGCATTGCTGACTCAACAAGTGGCTCCACAAGTTCAAAGGATTTTTAGGGTAATTAATTCTCAATGAAAATCCAATTCTTAAAGGAAATTCATAATCATTCATAATCATTTCCTGTAAAGGACGTTGGAGCAACAATTCAAAGACAGTTCAATGCAACCACAGCCATCCCTCCCCTAAATCCGGGAGAACCAAACCCAATCCTATACAACCAGGCTCCTTTGGCCCCAACGTCTTCAAGCCTTACATTGCCATTGAGCCAAACAGAAGCTCCAGCAAAATCCGCGATAAACATTCCAAACCCGTTACAAGCCTTGCAGAATAGCCTACAATCCAGCAGTAGTCAGACAGGGGGCAGTCCTTTTGAAAATATTCGAAGCAGACTGCAAAGCCTCATTCCTTTAAAATTACCATTTCCAAGTAGCCCCGCAGCTAGTGATATTAACCTAAATGAGAATAACGCCATCCCTAACGGAAGTACGGGTAGTTCCAAGTACAGAAACGGTATTCCAGTTTCTCCAATAGATTAAGTTTACAACGGTCAATGTATGAATGTTTTTAACGTTTTTTGTAATATTAAGTATAACTGATCAAATCTAGTTGTTTTTTGTTCATATTTTTGAGTTCGTTAAATAAAACCAATTTTGAAATTGTACAATTTCGGAAAATTTCATGCAAAACAATGTTGATCCCGATTGGATACCATGATACTGCTGGAAACATTACCGTAAGTAAATTAATTTTAATTACTGTGCTTTAAAAACATTCCGTCCGTCCAACTGTTTGAACGATATCTATCTACCTCGCGCGTGGAGAAAATGAACAAGCCATATTAATCTTGAAACATGATCTGGAATGTTTTGAAAATTAAGGAATTACGCCCTTTAGTAATCAACATGGTAGTTCATAGTTTTGCAATTAAACCAAACTTTCCGGAGAACTCAATTATTCATGTGCAGATTAATACGTTAAAAGTTTAGTTTTAGTTTTAAATATTCCAAGCAGCCAATTCCATAATATTTTGAAAATGAAATTATAGTTGGAACTAAATGTTGTAAAGATTTTATGATGGTCTAGCTAATGTCTTGCAAACTGCTTACCTTTCACATGAACTGTTTTTGCATGAAAAAACTACATAGCCTCTTCCTCAATTATGTAATATGACTATTTTTACCGTGATCAAGCCAAGACTCCAGATATAAAGGATGAAACAGCAAATATTCATTCCAGAATCGTAACTTCATGGCGAAGAAACTTTTAAATAATCTTCGTTTCCAAAAACTGGCCAGGATATTGTTTATTGACAATGTTTATTGAAAGTCTACCTCTTCTCAGAGCAACCTGCAAGGTAGCAAACTTAATCAATTGTTTCGACTTTAAATGGTGTCCAATAAAGAGAGGGGGGGTCAGGTCTGATATAAATTTGAAGCACAAAAGTTTAAAGTGGTCTATTTTCCAAAGTCTAGTAGGTTTTATTTTCTTCAGTTTTTCTGGACATTGATTAACGGTAAACAATCAGTGGCAGCGAATTTGATCCCTTTCATTGAGCTAATCGCTGTACTCTTGTATTGGCAAACTTGTAAGGAAGTTAAACTACAAACTGATGTCATTCTGTACCTCAATGGAATGATTCAGTTTGAGCAAATGTACCAACATGGGCAAAGTAGATGGAGGGGGTTCTGGGGGAACATCAGAGGTCGGCCGTTGCTCACACAGTTGAACGTTCTGCTTTCACTTGGTATTGTCTTCTCATCAACTCCATTTACATACCTCTTCGTCTTTGCCTTGCCCTACGCTGACCCTTGCAAACCCAGCTTGGTTTTCAGATGGCCGCTTAGCCAATGCCGAGGTCACCAAAGTCAAAATCTATTAACCATCGCTGGGAGCTTCTTGACCAATGTTGTGGTGTATTTGATCAACTTGCGGATGTGGAGCATTATAGGCAGCGTTGCAGCCTTTTCTATCACGGTGCTCCAAACGACAGTTATTTTAAGCTTGAAAGAGAATGTAAAGAAATTCTTTGACTGTTACCAACACGACAAAATGTCGTTTGAAAGGTTGGTAATCATGTACAGGCAAATTCAGGTACTGGCCACGTTGGGAAATATTTGTCAACAACGAGTCAATTCTTTGTACCTGATTGGCATAGTATGAAACCAATCATTCTCGACTGTATTAATGATTGGAATTTACTCCAGGCCTACATTGATCAGGCGAGGAACAATGATGTATTTAGAATATTGGAAAGTTTTTTATCATTAAGCGAGCATTAAAATATTGGGGCAAACTGTTACAAATGGATAACAGCAGATACACTAAAAGGTGTTTTTTGGTAATGCATGATGAAACAACTGAACAAAATGTAGCTGCGATTAATACTTGGACGGACGAAATGAAATCGTTGTTTGAAAAGTATGGCCAGCCATGTATTTACTTCGAACAGGAATTATCAGAATTTCATGGACAAAGTCGAGTTTTACTGCAGGCCTACATTGATCAAGCAAGGAACAATGATGTATTTAGAATATTGGAAAGTCCCAAGTATCAGTTTTATAGAAATATTATGCCAAGTCCTTTGCAAGCAGCGGAATACTTAAATTTTGANGCCATATAAGTTCATATCACTATTTGCCCAACTAAGATTAAACAGTGATTCTTTGTACTTTAATAAATTTTTACATTCATTTAGAGAGGATTGTGAAATATGTAATTCTCCGAATAGTGTTAATCATTTCCTGGTTGAATGTAGGCCAATAGGTGTTCTCAATCAAATTAGAATTGGTAAACATTCGAGAAACGATTTCCTGGAAATCGTAAATGCTAAGAATTTATCTAGTTTATATTATGCAATATCAGCAGGATTGGAACTTCGGAAATTTATACTCCAAGCATTCTTAGAGTCCTGGTTGAATGTAGGCCAATAGGAGTACTCAATCAAATTAGAGTTGGTAAACATTCGAGAAACGATTTCCTGGAAATCACAAATGCTAAGGATTTATCTAGTTTATATTATTCAATATCAGCAGGATTGGAACTTCGGAAATTTATACTCCAAGCATTCTTAGAGTAAGTATTTAATTGTATATTAATTTTTGTAAATAGTAATTTAACCTTGCTGTCCTATGGGCATAATGCCGTGTAAGGAAATTAAAAGAATAATAAATAATAATAATAATAAATACTCGCGTAATATGGCCATGCTGTTAAGTAAGATCAGCTATATTGCTAGGAAATTATTATTATAGTTTTGTATATAGTTTTACCACCACTACAAATTCACTGCATTTTTTTAAATCTTTTCCCATTACTAACATACACAATTTAGACAGGCTAGACCCTGCGTACACATTGCAGTTACTTTAATAGCCTTAGATACTTAGATAATATATTGGAATTCACGCTATGACTGATTTAACTTGTAGTAATGGATTATAGTTTAGCAAAGTCCTATAATTTTTTTAACAGCTTGCATATTAAAACACCCTAATTACGATTTGTAATATTATGTAGAATAATAGTTAAAAGTTATGTGTATGTACTGGTACGTTAACTTGTTTTAGGTATAAATCATGTTTTTTATTTAATCCTTCCTTAAATCACTTAAGGGTCCTTGATCTGTCCGATGTTTTTTTTTTGTAAATATTGGTATGGTCTACAATCAATTCATACTCCATACATTATTATCTGCCTTCTTTAGGATTATTTCAAGTGCCAACTTTCTCTCCAAGTTGGAATGTAGATTTTCTTTCTAAATACACATATTACGTAATCAAGTGATTAAGTCTGATAATTATTTTTTCTTCACGGTTTTGAAGCACTTTTGCTAATGAATTCCTGAGTTTTCATGTAGTTTTTGCAGGTGTGGCTTTCATAGAAGTTACTAGAACGTAGGAATCCAAAGTTAGGATTAATTAAGAGAAAGTGGCATTATGTTTGAGACAATACTTATGATTAGCATGATATAAGTTTCAAAATTTAACCAACTGTAAAGAATATACACAAGTATGAGTGATGTACTGATTACATTTTAACATTATAGGGCAGTTAGTCTGTTTATAGCAGTAGAAGAATATTTTGTAAGTGTATATTGCGGGCTGTTATATAGAATTGATTACAACCAAGGTTCGCTTAGAGCTAGTTACTAATTTTTTGGATTTTAGTAAATTCATTTTGAATGAAAAGTCGTCTAGTGTATATGTACACGTTAAGTATGAGTGATGTACTGATTACATTTTAACATTATAGGGCAGTTAGTCTGCTTATAGCAGTAGAAGAATATTTTGTAAGTGTATATTGCGGGCTGTTAAATAGAATTGATTACAACCAAGGTTCGCTTAGAGCTAGTTTAGTTTTTTTTTGATTTTAGTAAATTCATTTTGAATGAAAAGTCGTCTAGTGTAATATGTACACGTGAAGCTTTCAGGCTGAGGCACGCATTTGCTTAAATATTAGTTTTCAATCACATAACAACAAAAATACATGCTAAATTAATTACATTATTTACAGTGAGCTAAAGTAAATTTTATAACTGTAGCATCAAACTAAATTCTACAGAGAGAATGAGAGAAAGAGTTTTCTCCAGTTTGAGTCCACACAACTGGATATTTATGGAAGGAATCAAGGAGCTTCTACCATTTAAAGCTACCAAGTGGAAGGCTACTTAGAATGATACTGCGAAACTGTTTACTTCATATTTTCATATAGTTTATGTAGATCTTAATTAATAATGCTATTATGGTGTTGCGGCAGTTTTTCGTAGTACTCACGACGAAAGTTTGAAGATATTTTGAGATTTTTAAGTATTTTGTAGGAAATATGAATTAGACCATTTTCATTTTTTTCTACAAAACCATATCGCGATTGATGTATATAGTACATATCTTTAAGTAGATGAATTTATAGGGAGTTGGATATAGCTTATCTTAATCTTTATGGTAATAATGAGTATAGCATTATAGTTAAAATCACCTAGAATATTTTTTCTCTTAAGTTATTGACTTGATTGGCAGTCATTTTAATGAACAACTTGCTGTTTCCATTATGAGGATATAATGGTTTTCACCTTATGAATACAGAACGTGTGTGAAATTATTTTAAATGATGAATAGTTTCAGTGTGAATAATCAATCCTCTCTTTCTCCAGACAAGCTATA
>JAANSQ010002574.1:0-11666 GCA_036850885.1 Lepidocyrtinus dapeste | reverse complement strand
AATCAATATGAGAGATTAAAGTTCAAAATGCACCCTACTCGAAGATATGGATAAGTATCATTATAATTAAACTTCCTTACTGTACGTTATGTAATAGATAAAATGGCAAAATTTTGATAATCTATTTGACATTCAAGTGAACTCTTATCTCGTGTTCAGTTAATGAGCCATGTATCGCTCCATAAGAACAACAACCTCTTCAATATCAAGCTATTAACTAAACCGCAGAATATGATTCTCATGAAATGATGAAACAAAGTGTACAAAAAGTCATTAAGCTTGAATTTTACTTGAGTAAGATTCGCACAATGTAAAGCAATCGTAATCAATGCCATTCCATTCCATCATGGTTTTACACGAGGAAGGCAAGATGACTCATGAAGATTATTTCAAACGGAAATTATAAAAAAAATTAAGTTATTACGATTCATAAAACCAAAGCCTGTAGACACTGCCAAAAATGAGGCTAAGGTATGTAAATATTTATTTACGTAGTATCCTATCAAATTACGTATTTTATAGCGTGTCCGAAGGTAAAAGATGAATTAAGTATTAAAACCATTAAGCTTCAAAGACTACCCCTGAGTCAGACTAGTTCTTGTCGCGTAAGATGCCAAATCAAGTTTTATTTTTCTTTGAAGGTGACCAAGAAATTAAAAAAATGTTACCTAGATAGAATTTAAAGTAATTCTTGTCTGGGGGCAAAGGAAAATAATACAATGCTTCACAATCAAACAAAATAATTTATGAATATTATTTCCTTTTCCTTAAAATTGATGACAGTCCCGATGAAATTTTTGAAGGGTAATTAAAACAAAAGTGTTTTGAGTTTTACTGTTCTCACGCTTACATTTTAAATGTCTCGGTACAGTTTATGTCATGACAGAAGCACTCAAATTTTATCAGTGTTCAACACGAGATCTGTCCCACAAATCCTAGATTGAGACTGTTTTCAATCCACAATTAAAATCACCATCACAGTTCAAGCGATACTTATGATTTGTCTGAAATTCTGTTACTCACAACACATTTCGTTCAGCCAGAGGCTCGTGAACATATTGAACAGAGAGGCTAGACATGTCATTACTTTTTTCTCCTACATTTCATACGGCTTCAATACACGCATTACACGAACTGTGTATAACCAAGCATAAAACTCTAGTTATTGCTCACAACTTCACAGCCCCAACTACCTAATTTAGCCTTCGTTACACATGAGAAGTACAATCTTTTCGACATAAAACCCCATTCATGTGAAATGCTTTTTTGTATGGGTTCCGTGGGTTTGGCCAAGCAAGCTTTTTTAAGTAGGCTTCGTATCTAGAAGAGCAGAGACGAGAGTGATTCTCGAGCTGAAAAGATTTTATTTCATGTACTCATCATATCTGATCATCTGAACCTCCATGAACAAGTTAAGAGAAAAGGATTATGCTGAGAAGATGTAAAACATTTGATAAAATCACACAGTCAACTCCACTCTGTCCACACTCTACACGCTCCTTTGTTAAAACTTGAAAGACATATGCATTTATTATTGCAATCATGTCCTTTGGATTGGACTTTGATTCTTACCTTGTGATAACCTGTTTTTTTAAATTTTTAACCTTATTTACTGTACACATATATTCGCCATATGGACATATAAGCTACATATATTTTTTCATTTAAATGCAATTAGAATCAAGTATACTTTCAGTTTTCATAGACCAAAAAGTAAAACACGAATGAAAATTGGAATTTGATGAACGGTCTTGACGTTTTATGAAAGTGTCAGCATCAGCATGATCTAATATAACCTTTGTTTCTTTGTGCAAAATAACTATGACCGCCCTGGACACTGGAGAACAAAATACAAAAGGATCAGAAAAAATTCTTCACTTGAGGGAGCATAAACAAAGGATTCATTTGAAGGACATACTGGACAAAGGACACAAACAGCCAAACTGGCTCGTTGGTTTTTCTGCTCCACTTTTTGCATACAAAACGAAGACCACCAAGAAATAATATTCATACAGCACTGTTTTTCCATTGTAGAACTAGAATCAATGTATCAATATTTTTCGCAAAGCATAAAATCTGGGCAATGCAGAAGGGAAGGGTTTTTGTTTGTGTGAAATTTTATTTACATTCATTCCGCATTATTTTTACTTGAACCTGTTATCATCCCCAATGCAGGGCTATATAGCAAATTACTAACTACCACGTTTGTACGTGTAGCATACACATTTTGATAGGTACTTACGGAATAGGAATGGCCAAATGTGAAGCAAAACTAGTTATAAAAACGTGGGGATTTGTAGCTTCAGGATAAGGAATTAAGATACTTCGTACGTCATATTTATTGTTAGATTTTCTTTCGCTATAGTGGTTTCAGCTTGGATTGAATGATTGAATGGGTATTTCTTCGCAGCGTATTTCAATTTTTTCAATGCGGTTATAATCCCTAAATCTCTGGCTATCCCACTGGCTATTGGCCAATTTGGATGAATACATTGTAGCAGAATGTGGAAGTGTATCCAAAAACCCAGAAGAATAATTGTTACCCGAGAGTAACATCTAAGTTTTACTATTCATCCCTACGATTAAACCAATCGTTTTATTTTAGAAAAAATACTAGAAATGGTTTTTCTATTTTGCAGAGGATAGTAAAAAATTATAAATTACGCACAAGTCACGACAATAATGGATAATAAAATTTTTTATAATTGGGAAATTTTCCACGAGTGTATGAAAGCAGTAATGGATGAAGATGAGGGAACAAGAGATTTTTCAATAGTAAATTATTTCCATGCTGTATCAAAATACTCAAATACATTTACACTTACTCGCTACCGGCTCGGCTGTCAAGTCGCATTTCCAAACCCATCTCAGTCAAGCTAGGTACATATTTTTTAGGATTTACTTAATTTGCACTTGCACGTTGCAGTAATACTGTCGATAAAAAAGTTGACTGCGTTTACATCAATTCAGTGATTTAATAGCCTTGTATTCTTCAGGCAGTGTGACCAGCAAACTGCAATTTAGGTTATTTATGCTAATCTAATACTCAGTTTGTAATGGGACTTTCCGAAAATTGAAGAAGGAGCTAAAATTAAAATTAGTATTAAGATTGCGTTTACATCAATTCAGTGATTTAATAGCCTTGTATTCGTCATGCAGTGTGACCAGCAAACTGTAATTTAGGTTACTTATGCTAATACTCATAGTAATGGGACTTTCCGAAAATTGAAGAAGGAGCTAAAATTAAAATTAGTGTTAAGAGATGGTAATGATTAACACGTACGTTTTGCTTTGAAAACGTGTTTAAGCGTAATGGCTTTGTGCTGATTTGGCTAAATATCTCATACGCAATATCTGGATTTAAAAAAATGGTGGCTTCAAAAAGATTGAAGTTAGAGAAAAGTGTTTATAATTAGTAACAATATTTAGTAACAATTTTTGTTTGTGATGAAGTCGGTAGGTACCATGCGAAATTGGAATGAATTGTTGGAGTAGAAATGATGCCTGCAATCATGGATGTAAAATGCATTTTTGATATTCAAAATTACAGCGATTTACTAATTTATGAAATGGTTTATCTAATTCATAAGTTAATGTACTAGCAGAGTATATTGTTTACAGACTTTTCTAAGTGTCGTGAGGCTACAAGCCGTGAAGAATAACGGGGCAGATTTCATGCTCCAACTCCAACATTGTCATCGTCAAAGGTTGTGATAATGATCTTGAAGTGATTTAAATTATCACGCTTACTCTAAACTCATCTAATAAGAAAATCAATTAGCATGGAGGAACACATACATTCAAGCTAGTTGGTAGTTGGTCTTGAAATGAGAAGAGTAAATCATAGTCTCTCGCACGATCTTCTACAAAGTTGCCTTATTGGACCAAACTTGCGAAATGGGAGCATTATGAACATCTGAAAAGACAATTTTCTATGAATCTGAAAATGCAAATCTTTTCAAACAAGCGTAACATTTATAACGGTTGGAATGATATCAAAATGATATTTAAAAGCCATACAATGTTTAGAGTTATTTAAGAATCACTCTTGTGGTTAAATTGTATCAAAAATATCTGATATGTCTGAGCATGTAGTACTGACATTTCTGTGGGTTGAAATGATAATCTCAAACCAAAAAGTGTTGCTTTACCGACCATCATTTAAGATTCTTTTGTAATAACCAATCTGATTCTGCTCTCCACGTGCGGCACCAAAAGAGATAATAGTTTTACGATATTTATGTCCATGGCCTTGGTGACCTCAAAATCCCCCCGCTGCGTCAAAATAAACAGTAACTTGTCAATAGATATTCATGATATAAATAACATAGTTTACAAACAGTTCATAGGGTTTAACCTTATACGGTTCATGTCGACACACCAAGAATACATGGATTACGTAACTAATTGTATTGTAAGATGTACTTAAGTTAAGGGATATTAGTTTTGCCTCCCTACTTTCACGCGTACGTATACTTCCTGAAGGATTTAATCACGATTCAGTGAATAATGATTTGGAAATCTTGCGCTTACAGGGAAACAAGGTATTAATCAGTGTTTCTTACGTCAGTCGCGTTTTAAAAATTTCGTAAAACTAAAATAAAAGAAGAAATGGTTTGAAAAGACCATTTACTTCACATCTTCAGTGGATAAATTGCTTAAACACTTAAATTTCAATAGATTGTCTCACACGTTTCTTCATTTTTCATTTAGTTTTATTGCATGTGCGTACATGTACTTTTACAATATTACTTTCGTTTAAAAAAAATGTCGAAATGAGGTAAAACTTTCTATTACACGCATGACAAGACCGTATCGTCTCATTTCGATGTGGGAGGCAAGGAAGCATTAAGAATTTTCAAAATGTAATTGATGTCATGAATGACTGACACAACTACGTAGCTTGATGGATCGTTAGCAATGAGACAAATTTCGACAAAGCATTATGGCCATTTATGTAGCCACTGCTGAACAATTAGATAACTTCAAACTGGCTAGAAAAATCTTTAGCTCTCCCTACGTTTTAGTTTTATTAGATTAAATAAATATTGATTTATTAATTGAAGCTTTTTTAAAATAAATTAGTCATCTAACTTAACGTTATTAATTAGCATTCGCTTGAAGCCAGTCCGTTACATCCTTACGATACAGCGCTAACCATTCTATATTTTGAGCGATAGTTGAAATCGTTGTGTTGAGGGAACTTTGATAAAAATCCGGATTTGCAGCCACAATGCTTTCCATCTAGAATTTATGAATTATTTTTATAAATTAATTTTTTTCTGAATAATTCAAATAATTTGTTCTTACCATGACGTAGTGAACAGGCGTGGCAAAGTGAATAGCTTGGGTTAGAATTTCGGTGACTGAATTCAAGTTGCCTTCAAAATAGTCTGGGATTAGGTTGGGAGAGTGAATAAGGGAGAGAGATAAGACAGACGGTCCTACGGGTGAGTTAACCCAGAGACTCTGTAAAACTCCGGTTGAATCAACCCGACTAATGGGTCGCGGGGAATAACCATCGATAACCATTGATATTAGGCTAAATTAAGAAGACATTTATTAACAAATTGTGTTGAATTTATTAACTTTTTTAATTTATTTCAATTACTTGTTCGCTAATGAGCTGTTTGGAGTACAACCAAGAGCATAGCTCAATCTACTTCGTTGATGTTTGTCAACGTCCAGCATAGAGAGTTTGGCATATTGCGCGTAAACAAAGTCAAAACCTTCTTCGTCAAAGAGCTCCACGATTTTGCAATAAATGGTGGACTGTATGTTGTTATGTATTCTGAAGAAATTAAAAAATATTCAGACTTAGTGGTTCTTACAGAGAAATACTAAGACGAAAAATTGTATGAACTAACGGATTAGTACTAGGTTCGCCCTTCCAGTATGCATACCAGCCCGACGTGAGGTTATGGCATAAGTCATGATTAAGACCGCATGACCACTCCATCAACTGACTAAGCTGAAGTTGACATTTGTGTGAGCAGTAGGGCTCAAGGGGAACTTGGTCATAGGCGGATTGAATTTTCGGACCGAGGTAATTCTGTAAACAGCATCAAAAAAATTATTCAATCTAATAACTACGCATATTAAAGTGGAAGCGAAAAGTTAAGAAACTTGTATGCTTATGGACTTTCAAAGCATCCAAATCTGATGGATCGATAACCGCGGTATTTCTGTACATATTCCTTATCCTTAAAAGATTTCGCATAATGGTGCTCCAAACAGTATATTCGGTCTCTTTATGAAGATATTTTGTAAATTCCAGATAAGATTGAATTGAAGTGTATTCTAAAAAAATACAGACAGTTAGGAATTTTGAAGCCTTTAAATATTGCATAATGTATAAAACCGATTGATTTATATTAATTAACCTTGACTTGCAAGTTGAAACTGATCATCCAAAAGTCTGATACGGGCTGCTGTGGAAAAGACTTTATGATTAGACTCTAGCTGAGCCTTGATTCGTCGGGATAACTCTTCGTCGTACATTGTCCTGTAATATCCTCCAGCGTTGGGATTCGTAAGTACCCAACCGTCGCTAGCATTTGGAATGGGAATGTTTTGAGGTTCCTCAACTTTCTGTAAAAGCCACAAAGATCCTGCTTCCCCTGCGTCTTGAGCAGTTTGGATAAAGTATTTTACTAATATATTCCAGGATAATTCGGACGTAGTAGATTCATTTCTGCTGTCTGCATTTCGCCAAGTTTCCTATAAAAGTAATGAGGCATATAATGTGCTTACTCGTACAGATACCAATAATCTGTAACATTATTTTATTTGGTAAACCTGAGTAAATGAAACAGAGGTCGTTGAGCCATTCAATTTGATTCGAACTAGAGGAAATCCTTTCTGAAGAGTCCACGTGTCCATGATTTCTTTTACGGTTTTGGGTAGAATAAGATTCGCTTGGATCACAGCTTGATCTAAATCTTCAAATAGGTCATCTTGCTCAGCCACATCATCGTACCTAATATGATACGATACGATACGAAGATTAATTTTATTAATTGTCTAACTTAAACAACATTGCTAGGGAAATGTGGGCTTTACTTTCTCTGCAAGTAATTCCGGATCCCATTATTAAAAATCTCTTCTCCCAGGAAGGATATCATCATTCGCACCATGGACGCTCCTTTGTCATACCCTATCGTATCCATGTTTCTCCCAATTTGCTCTGCATCATAGGCTTCCTCATGAATGGGATGACTACCGGAAGTGGCATCGAATAACATAGCATTATTCACCGTGTCTTGTACCATGTAATCCATTGCATCAAAATCCAGAGAGTACTGCGGGAAATCGCTCATAGCGTCGTAAGACATGTAGGTGGCAAATCCTTCATTGAGCCAAATTGAACTCCACCCTTAAATCGACCACAATAAGTTAAGCACTATCCCAGTTTAAAGTTTTAATAGTTTAGCTAACTCTCCAGTTATCTTACATTTGCATGTGACAAGGTTTCCGAACCATTGGTGTGCCAACTGGAGAAAGAACTTAGGTGTAATGTACAACTTAATTTAAATTAATTTTGAGTCTTACCTCATGGGCTAGTAGACCAAGAATGTTTCTTAGTTCGATGGTCAAGGTCGATAATGGGTAGTACATTAAGTAGCTTTGCCTGGTTTAATTTAAAGCTCGCATGAAAATCTTTGAAGAAGATATAATATTTTAAAGTTATTTTTGTACATAATTGATATGGAACATACCCATAAGTGATTAACCTGTGATTGGAAATCAAAAAGTTATTATAAGGGGTCAAGACAAACATTTTACGCCATCCAATTAGGTCCGGTCAGCACATATGATAAATCACCGTTTTCATCCTCAGCGCCGACCGACAATTGGCTACTCTTTGATCAAAATATAGTTAACGTAGATGTAGTGGAAGCATAAGACAATGCTAATTAAATGGCGTAAAATATTCACTTGGCCCCCTAAAGTAACAGTAACACAGTATCCCTGGATATTTTCTCCTTTTCAACACAAATTCTTTAATGGGATTACAAAGTAGGGAAAATATCCAGGGGTAACGAGAAGATAATGTCTAAGAACAGACCCGTAGTTCTCCATTGCTCCTCTCTTCAATGGGACACTGATGGAATCAACCTTCGGCATGTTGTGAGGTATTCCGAATTTTGCTTCAAAGTAATTCATAATCATAGCTGATAAGTCTGCAGTTAGCTGGCCCATCTCTTTCTCAATTAAATGCTTTGGTCCGTACACTCGAACAGGCAATCTATACAAGTCTGGGTTTGCCCTGTTATACGTATATTCTGATACTCCGATTGCCAAAAGATATGTTGGCATTTTTACTGTCGTGTTAAATGTATCCCAAAACCATCCCTGATTTTCAGTGCTGGAATTTAGAATTATTCACGTGCAATAAAGTTTTATTCAGTTTTGAATTTAAAATCAATTTGAAATCTTACTCTGGGTCAGTTTTAACAAGTGGTCCATTGCACAACGCGGAAAATCTCTCGGTGCGACCAATCACGACATCAAAAGTTGCTTTGTAAGTGGGTTCGTCCAGACATGGTAGCACTTGTCTTGCTCTCAAGGGCTCCAGTTGAGTCACTGCCATTACCCTATTTAATTCAATCGATTAAATGGTTAGTAATTTCTTGAAATTTTAAATTGATTTCTTTGAGCTTAGAAATATTTCACCTGGTTTGATTTGTCAACTCGTCGAAATATTCTTCACTATATAACCCTCTGAGCGAATCATTAGGAGGAACGTTGGCAGTATAATCCATCGAAATTTCGTAATCCACCGTTGGCCTTAATTCGTTGGCCAGATTGATAATGAAAAAGTCTCTAAGCTCATCATATTCCACTCTGGTAATGTCAACCGAAGACGAATCATCCTTGGACTTTACCTCAATCGTGGTTTCATTAATCGTTAAATACTTTTGGTGCATGACTATCCTCTTTGTTGCTTCCATACAGGAAGCAATGAGTCGTACAAAACCTGGCGCCGTATTTTTCTTCCCGATACCTTCATGATCGCGATCAATTATGGGTCTAATTCTAAGGTAATAGTTTCGAGGAATAATGGGAACCTGGGAGGCGATAATCTGGCCCTGCTTCTGCAACTCTCCTACCCGGCAGAACTGAATCAAGCTCTTCTTTGTTGATAATAGATTTATCCTCCAAAGGAGGTTTTAGGATGTCTAGGGAAGCTACATTTGGGTGACCTGGAGTCCCCCTTGAGGTTGAGATGTAGCATAGTAAAACTACGCTAATTGGAGCAAAACCGGTAAACAATGAAACTTTCATGATGACCTGTTTCCTGCACCGCAATCCAGGACAAACTAATTGAATAGATTATCCTCAGACAAATTGTTGTGAATAATTGATCGACTTAATGATTACAGAGTACCTGAACTTCATACATACAATTATATCATGTATGCATACTTTTTTTCTTGATATGAAAGCAGTGTCATGTGGGTGAGTGTTTGTGTGACAATTTGCGTAAATGATGACATTAAATCGACATGCACCTTGATAATGATTACTTCTGGAACAGCAGAAGCTCATATGCATTATTATGAGACCATAAAACTGTTTACAAGATCAATTACAGGTAAGTTTGAAAAGCTCCCCGGTGAAAAAATGAGAATGAACTTTTGAGGACAATCACGTGTAAGATAACAGCTTTGACATTGACATGCATTTCCAGGTTAGATGGATACGCTGAAGACCAACTTTAATTTTTTGCTTGAAATAAAACTACAAACAAACAGTTTGTTGACATTGAATTGTAAAATAAATTTTATAATTGAATAGTAAAATAGCTTAATTGGCTGCACATGACAGTCTATTCCGTTGACGAGAAGAATGGAAAGACTTTGAAATAACTGTAAAAAAATACAAAAGTAATTCTTCAATTATCATTTTACCCCAAAGGCTTACAAGAGATTTATCATACCAATTTTGTTCCCTCGAGTTACTGCACAGTCACCAAACAAAACGTCATCTCTAACATGGCCACTTTTGTCTAGATGGTCCCTGTGTAATTTTAAGAAATTTATAGTTAATGTTAGAAATCTAAAGCCCGATAATGTCTATTAATTAATTACCAGAAAAGAGCTGATCGTGGTACGGGTCTTGCTACAACTTCAGGAATAGGGAAAACCACCCTGCCACCTTCTTCAACTGGTGTTAACTACATGAAGCATTTGTAAATTAATAATTTAGTCGAGAGTGTTAATTTTACGTGATTAATGTTTAAAGTAATTACAAAAAACATAATGGTCGAAATCAGCTCATCATTTTCAGAATTAGGGTCTGGCTGTATGGGAATCATTTGACCATCTTCATCTTCATAGAATTTCTCTGGTTGAATATCCTACAGGAAGATGTAGTCACTTGTATTCATTACACTTTTGTGGTAAACCCAACAAAACAACTTCTTTCATTAATTTTCATATTTTAGGCTTACAATTCCCCTTCGAAGTGCTCCATACCTTCCAGCCACATATTCCGTTACCCGAAACTTACGCTCCATTTTAGTTTCTTGAAACCCGGCTTCATCCCCAAACATATTAAGTCCTGTCAACATCTCGGCCTTTCTTCCAAAAGGGACAAAGCTATGCCATTTGAATGGGTCAACATCTGCACCGATGGAGGTTACACTGGGGGCATCTCTGGTTCCATTCTCGTCCGGAAAAAATACCCGTCTGAGATCCGGCTCTAAGGCAATATGTCCAAAAATATCTCCCATGGCAGCTTGGATCTCCATCTTGTTGATAACTTCATAAACTTGTAGTATTTTAGGAGTCTTCGATAACTCTTCTAGTTTCAAAGGGTTCAGCGTATAAAATGGATGTCGCCTGGAGTCCAAGTAGCATTTTAGATGCTTCTCCTTTTGGATATTGCTCTTGATGATTGGTGGGTCACCCTTGCAAAGATTGTTATATAGAACCGAAATAACCGAATCGTTATATTTTTCGCCACAGGGAATTTCATTAGACTTTGTTTTAAACGAGTTTAGTAACGACTCCTTTCTAGTGTTAAGCTCAGAGCGATTATGCACAATTTTTTCAAGATCGACTGGAACTTCAGTTTCAAAAAATGAGAGGAATGTCCTGGTTGAAAAATTAGAAGGAGGTTGAGAATGTTCCTTGTTGTGCTGAATTAAAAAACGATTCAATTTACAATTCAATTGGAAGCAGAAGCAATACTTAAGGCTAGATAAAACCTTCGAATTTGAAATGAAACTGACCGTTTTAATCATGAATTGCTTCGTATATCGGACGAGTTCCTTTGATATAGAATAATCTCGTTTCTTTTCTATTAGGTTATCGGCGTGCGTGATCCAATCAATTGCAGAAGCGTATAAGCCATGATAAAACGCTTTCAAACTTAACTTTGTCGAATGTACTGCGTTGAGATTGATTGGCTTCTTGGTTTCTGGGCTAAACTTTGCTGCAAACTGAAAATGGATGCAATATTTTTTAATTCCAATTTTTAAATCGTCAATTAAAAATGAATATTTTGCCAACATCTTCTGGAGTCACGGAAGGTTCGTGAGAGTCATAAAGAAAAACCAGAGACTCCAAAGTTTCCTGAAAGTCAATGTCCTGCGGGACGTACACATGGTTTACTCCAAAGTGCTTCCCGATCACTTCTAAATCTTGAGTTTCCACGTG
>JAANSQ010002573.1:0-11669 GCA_036850885.1 Lepidocyrtinus dapeste | reverse complement strand
CTACATTACTTTCTCGACAATCTTAGATGTCCAAATGGGATAAACCCATTGGCCTAATAAAGGAATTAGTCTTTAGCTTGAATCTGATGGAATGTTACAAATACATACGAAAACATATTTGCTGGGTGTAATAAAACTTGGAGGTTGAAGCTGGTAGTGTCTAGCAATGGGTGCGGACAAACGGCCAGGACTGACTGATTCTGATTACACTCATTGATATCAAAATTATACCTCCGTAAGAAGAAGGAGGAGACGGTCTCTAACTGGCTTTCTTGGAAATTTGTCTGACATCCCATTCATCCCTCTCTCTACTCTTTGGAGATTCTTTTTTGATCGTAGGAAAATATAAATTCCTTCCTTTAAAAACTTTCCTGGTATAGAAAATGAATCGTTTTTTTTGCTATTTGGTGTATGCTATCACCTCACGAGTCTTTTGGTTTGTTTTCTACTCGGACTAACGCTCAGTAGTATGAAAAATAAATGTATGTTATGTGTCTCTGTGTCGTTGTATCAATGCAATTTATTTTATTACATTCTTCAATATTCCTTTCTTTGGAATTCTTAGGAAATTTACTGTTTATATTTAGCCCGAGTGTGAAATGCTCTTGTAATTGTTTAGCATCAGAATAGGAAGTAAAAAACAATCATTTGTTTTATTATTAGCCACTTCCGTGAAGTATATAAAGAGCTTAGTTCGTCTCGCTCGTCCACCTTCTATTATTACATTGACGTATCTGACGTTGACACAAACTTACCGGATCTGTCCGCCATCGAATACTGTACTGTCTTGAATTAGTTCCCCTTGTGTGTTCAGAAGATCATCTTCCGGCGAGAAATGAACTTTTGGGGCTACTTGAGACTCTTGGACAACCGATCCTTGATCAGACCATTTAGAATTTATTAGCTTTAAAAAAGTAAGGCAGATGAGGTTCATATCGATGGAAATGATGATCTTACAAAGTTGTAATAATAATAATCATGCTGGTGATCATGTAATGACGGTAATGAAAATAATAGGAATGCAAATGTAAGGGTGGCTTTGCTGTTTACTCGCAGCAGCGAAAGAGTGGTTAGCTTTCGTTCACCCACTCAAACCGCCCCATCACTATTCCAGGAAACGTGAACTTTGTTATTTTTTCTAGAGGTGTATAAAGAGTACGTGCACAGTAAACGATACTCTTAATAAGCTTTTATATGAAAAAAAACTGATATAAATAATATGTGCATGTTTCTATTAAAATCTACTTAACAATTTTTTCTATTCAATGCATATTTACAGGTTGAATAGAAAGAAAAACGCTACTACTTTTTTTCTCTCGAGTATGTGAAGCCTAAGCTAATTAATTTATGCTATGATGACAGCAGCAAACATGGCATGGGGTTATTCAAGTTTATTATTACAGTTTTTTATGTCTTATGTCTTATGGAGGTAAGAAGCCAAAGCCAACCCAAATTTGGAGTTAAATGAAGCCCAAGACTTTACATTAGCTGGGGTGCAGTTTAAAAATTGCATTTGTGTTTGTATTTTGTATGAATCTTATTGGACCTTCAAAAAAAAAGAGTTTGAATGTATCGCAATAATAATTGTAATAATCTTACAATTGATCTAACCCCTTCGGCACATTGTTTAACAATTTTATTGTTATACTTTTTTGTATGAAAAAAATGGAGCAAAAGGTATAAGAAAATGAAAAGGATGGGACGGGAGGACACCTGATTCAACATGATATATTATGTTGACATGCTCACAGGGCAAAAGATGTATTTTTCCCGTTAGTTTGGAATAAAAAATGTAGTTTCGTTTCGTATTTTATGTTATATGCTTGAGGATCCATTTAACCCGTGCTAGAAACAAACCCGTTGGCTTGACAAAGAGTTGTAAAAAACCTTTTAAAAAAGGATTGTGTAAAAGCAGTTATTTAGCTCATTCTATGTCATTTGCAAATTGAAGAAAGGATTTTGCTATAATTATACAACGAGATGGGAATCAAGCGTTAATAATATTAAATTACGGTATAATGAAAATCCTTATAGCCATCAAAGGTTCTGTGTTTTGTGAGATGTACAACGGGACACTTATTGCTTCTTTTATTATTATTAGTGTAATAAATGATCTAGTTTTTTTTTCTAAAAAGACAATATTCCTTTAAAAAAATATCGGCTCGTTTTTTTCTGTACTTTACACATGTCAACTTGTTAAGAACAGCAGGTTTCCAACTTTTTTTTTCTTTTTTATGGTCCCTTTTCTAAACATATTAAAGTATACATAAAAATGCTTGAAATCTCCTCCGGATACTATAAGATAAGTACAGAATATCATGTAGTTTACACCATTTGCCAAAAAGGACAATAGGATGGACATATTTTTTTCTGTTTATATTTTACCTTGAGAAATGTTTGATTAAAGATTATCATTAGCAGATTTTGTAAAATGTTAAGATTTAATTATTTGGAATCGATGAATTCAAATAGAACCACGGCAAAATTCGGTGTTAGTGTATGTCGGGATCATTTATAAAGCGACAAAGTGACATTTTACATTACAGATTTTCTGGGGTTACGTTTGTTTCAATATAGATTGCAGGGGTCTTCCGATCGCATTGTACAAGTAAAAAATGTCTTTTCTTCGCTCGGAAATTGGTTTCGGAAAAGATGAAGATTTGTTCCCGGTGTGAGTATTGTAAAGGCGGCCTTTTTCACTTGTAACGATCCGTCATGGAGAGGGTAGGTAAAAGTATCTTGAGTAACAGGGGAAAAGATAAATTGTGTCATATCTCATCCCAGGTGATCAAATGAAATTTATCGGGCGAATCATGGATAACCAGGGGTTCCTTTTCGTTTCTTCTATTTGCCGAGGATCCCTCAAACGTACAAATGAAACTTAAAAGTAGAGTATTTGCTTTTTAAACAAAGATGAAAAAGGGAAAAACCATAAAATATCTCACCTACCCCTCAACAACTTAAATGAGGTATGTTGTTCCATCTGACATGTCCTCGTGTAATAACCATTTTTTGTATTAGAAGACGTATTAAGACCCAGAGTTCGTAAGAACATTAGCTTTACTCTTTGCCAGACAGAGGGCCTACACAGTCTTCTTATGTCGTTAAGGATGATGTATGGGCAGTTTTAAACTATCCCAAAACAAATGTACCCTTGTTTCATGCTCATAATAGCGATTCGCAAGTATTCAGCTTCATTGAATTACGAATCCACATATTATTCTACAATTTATATGATTTGTAAATGCAAACCTGCTCGTATCAATAAAAATTCCTATAAGATGCGTAAATTAGTTAGAAGAATGCTAGTTTGCAAACTCAAAGAAAGGGTTTAATTAGGGTGTTTTGATTTGCTGGTATTTGATTCCCTTTTTATTTCCTTTCCCACAAACCTTTAAGCTTTGTTATTGTTCTGGATTTATAGGTGGATCACACCATCTCTGCAAGAGTCAAAAATGATCATTTGGGCAAACTTGAAGGGTTAAAAGCTTGAGTTTCAGAGAATCAGGAAGGAGAGATTTGACATGAGTCATGATACTGCATAGCTCTTTTCTATCCTCACCTCGAAGCACTCTCTCTCTCTCTCCTTTACAGTACTTGTATTGCGTTAGTGTTGTACCATGGGGCGATTCGAGAAAACCAAAGGCTAAGACTTTAAGGCTATTCATAAATGCTAATGAAATATAATTTGAATTACATTTGACCCGAGAGTTACAAAGAAATGTAAGGAGCTATGATTAACTCAAAATTAAATATTACAAAGTAAGTTTCGATTTTTCCAGCTACTTCTCCTAAAGTTCAAACAGTTTTACACTTTTTCGCTAATTGAAGGTTCGTTGTAACGTTTGCTTTGTTTTTCTAAAAGGTGCATTTTGATAGGTATCCTTTACTACAAAATGCAATTACGTGGTAATAAAGCTACGAAACGCTTTCCATGAAAGCATGATTTTATTAAAATGGCCAAAGCATGAAATAGAATTTATGATAAAGTGTGGGCGACACAAGGGCAGTTATAATTTGTGAAAGGTTATTTCATAAGTAAATACCCGTAAGCACGAATAGCACATACGCATCCAATTTAATTGATTGTTAGTACCTCCTTGCGTATAAATTTTGGCTGAGGTGCAGCGATTAGGTAACCAATCACGAGAATCTAGTTTGTCCTATTATTTAAGGAAAAACTATGCGCACTGGAGGAAACTGCGTCAGTACTTACACAAATTTTAGTATGTAATGTAGTTGGGAAACAGGCACGGGTTTGCCACATTCTGAAAATCTATACCTTGTTGTGGCAACATCAAACCCAAAGCATGATATATTTTTTTACACGTCAGATCAAGCATTAAAGGGCAAAGGGGTTCCCTAACTGGAGTAAACCCCGACGTTAGTGTTGCGTCATAATACAGTACAAGATTAACTCTGAGTTAACGAAGGCAAATATATTTCATATTAAATATTTATGACAACTAAAAATGATCATTGTTACAATACTCTTCCAGGTGTGTCGCGTCAAAAAGTAATTATAAATGTACTATCATACTTTTGGTAATTAAATTTTCACTCCAATATTGTACACCAACACACTGTTTTGCTTGTTTGTTAGTTATAATCAAACTCTTCACTCCTGGGACATCGTGTGTCCTTTATACCCTCAGTTTTAATTCATTGATTGTGTTCCAACCATCGAGAACCATGTATTGAGTTAACCTCAAAAGTCAGCTTTATGTCTGAAGATAACAGCATAATAAAATGTAGGAAATACATAAACCATAAACTCAACTATTCAGGTACATATTCACTTTAAGTTTCTTAACTTGACGTAATATTTGGGAATTTACCGGGTAAATAAAACGGACATGGAATACCTGGCACATGAGCGTCTAGTGAGTTAGGAGCTAAACAACTATACAATTTTATCATAACATAATCAACGCAAAAATAATGTCGTGTCACCTACATTTCAGCTTGATTTTGTGCCGCAACTTCTACTCCGTAACGTAAAATTTTGCGGAGTGGGTTGCTCACTCCTGATAACGCATTGGGAAAGTAAAGGTTCATAGCTGTTTATGGCCACTCATGGAAATTTTTTATTTTGTGAAGTGCTCGTTGCCTCCTGAATGATAGGATTGTTGCAAGTGCATGCGGTTTTCAATTCGTCCATTTGCATTCACCGGTAAGAATTACGACGGTGAAGTATATTTACGACAATGTGCTAAGTATAAAAAATCCTGCCTCCAAAAAATGAGAATTGGAGGTTATGCCAATGGCTAGTGCACCCTCGAACCAGAAAATGCTATCACGAAAATCATCACGAGCTTATTAGCCCCATGAAAACAGGATCATGCATCACCTAGATTAAATGAACTTATGTAGGCTAGAGTATAAAATCTAGTGAAGATGGTTTGATTGATACAGCTTCCAAGTCGAGAAAAACGTGGAAGCATTTTCACCGGGCTACTTGTCACCTAAAAACTTGTCTACTATTTCGCCAAATCATTCGCCAAGAATCAAATCGAACTCTAAAAGGTCCACCTTTTTAACTTTTACACAATTCCAATGTACTCTTGGAGTTTTCCTGGAATAGTAATATTGAGAGATAAAGCACTATCTTGGAGGTTTTGACTATGCAGCACACTCCTAAGGGGATGACTCAAGTACAGTACACTTGATAAAACGGCTGATATTGCATTACTTTTGAAAGATAAGTGTATTAAGTAAGTATTACTCATTTTCATAACATCCGAACCAGAAAAAGAGAAGGATTACTCAATTATTGGATGTATGAATAAAAAGCTACATCTTGATCAGAAGCATATAAGAGTGGGAGACTTTCCGTCGCATCACATCACTTCTCCCCTTAGTTTAGTTTTCAAAAGTACTTGAAGAATACTTGCAAAGTGCTAAGCCACTCTCGGAATTTCGCCATGAATACATAGTACCATAGCTTTACTTTCTCATCATCATGATTTTTTCACAAAACCTATGCAAAGTACAAGAAATTCCATTAGAATTTAATGGGGAATAAAGAGTTACTCTACGTTAACCCTACATTTGTTCTTAGCTTGAGAAAAGATAAGCTACGTAAAGGGAAGAGAGAGGATATAGAATCCATCCTCATCATCCAATACGCAGTAACGTTCCTGTAATTTTTTTTAGATGTTCCACGTTTCGCAGGTATTAAATTGAAGAAATGCAGCTTAATTCTTTCACAAAAATGGAAACAAAGGCATGAGAAAGATTATTGTGATATGAAAACATCAGTTTAGTTGCCTTATTTATATGTTACATATTTTCATTTTAATATATTGTTACTACTTTTTTTCAGAAATCTAGAATCTTTTTCAGGTTCGTTCCTTTTCTGTTGGTAGCTCAAACAGGTCTTCAAATTGGACCAAATTAAAAGAGGATCTTGTCTGATGGAAACAGTGAAAGCAAGGTAGAAGTTATTGTCAGCTTAAGAAAATGATTTTTTAAGTAGGTTGCACAACAGCGATTAAATATTTACCTTATAATATTGCTCGGTACATAACCAACTTCTTGCTCGTTTGTTCCACGAAGCAAAAATGAATTTAAAGACGCTGCATTTGAAATTCTAAAACTAATCGATGACTGCTGAGTCTACATGGAAGTAAAATTGGAATAGGGATTGTGCGTCAAAGTCGTTAAAATATTTAAAGAGGGGTAAAGAAACACACTGAACTCGAAAGATCAGAAAATGAATCTTTGTGGCAAATAAAAAACTTGTTACTATTCAGTCGCATCCTTCTATCTAAGAAGTAATTACCTAAAATGGAGAGAGAACTATTCTAAAAGTTATTATAAAAACTTGAAGAAAACCTTTTTGGATTTTTCTTACCAAACTTCCTAAATGCCAATCTTCAACCAAAAGTTTAAACTGGTATTCCGCAGTTGTTTACAGTACCGGAAGTAGTTTGGTTTAAACGTATAAATATGAACGCAAAGAATATTATTGTTTTAAGTATATACGTTACACTGACTAGTCAAGGCTGTGTTGACAAAAAGTCGAAAAATTGCCTAATCTCATCAACAAAATTTAAGTTCTCCACTTGAAACTTTACAGTTACACTTTACACGGGGGTTTCTCAATGCAACAACAGTTGTTGAGTACTTCTTCGGAAGTTGGCTTATGCCGCGAACATGATGACACGTCAAGTGTTAATTCTTGTGACAAGCCTATTTTAGTAAGACAATAGGTGGATAAAAGAGAGAGGGTGCTGCATCGATGCGTTAAAACGCTTCAATATTAATTTACACACTTTAGGTATCGGTACACGCCTTCAAGAATTTGAGTTGCCAAGTATTCTCTCGAGCACGACTACACTTCCAGCTAGAGACATGATAGACACGCGGTTTAAGAAAATTTTTCCCATTCTTTCACGCTTCAAACCATTTTTTCTTGTTAAAAGCGGCTTTGATAAACGCTAGGCAGCTCGTCGTCACTGTCTCTTTCTTTATGTCAAGGAGGAATTCTCCTTTGACCATTTTGGCTTGCTTTGTTATTTCACCCAATTTATATCCAGATTTAATGAGAAAACAATGCTCTAATGTTTGTTTATTTTTTGAAAGTACGTAGTAACTTGAGCCAACTCTTAATAGCAATTATTTAGCAATATGTTTACCATGCTTCAGTTATGTCGCTGGAAGAAAGTAAGTCAAGACGTAGAACTAAAATGTGAATGAAGCTTGTAGAGGAGGAGCGACGCTGGCTTAGAGTGAAAGCAGACGAAAGTAGCGTGAAATCAATTACACTACATATTCAAGCCTTAAGATTCCTTATGCCCAAAAAGTTGACTCAAGTTGGTGGGATCTTGCCTCCACATCAACTAGTCTAGATTTGTCTCTCTTCTGCAGCGCTCGCTCACGGGAAGTCATGAAGGGGAACGTAAAACGGAGAGAAAGGTAGAAGTAAAATTTCGTTGCTTATAAAACTCACACTCTCACGCATATTCTGTTTGAGAGAAAATTGTCAATGAGCTCAGACACTGTGTATTTACCATCATCATAGTCTACTACATTTCGTAAATATAATTTCCCTTGAATTTTTTTACAAAGTGATGTCGTGAGTTTCGTGATCGTGTTTTAGACTGACAAGAATATACAAAAATATAAACCGGGTAGGAGCTACTTCTTCATAAAATATAAGTTTACCTCATATGCGTGGGAATTACTTGAAAAGAAAAAAAATCTTTTGGTGAATTTCTAAAGACTCTTTTGGTGCATTGATTCGATCACTTTTTTCTTGTGATGAACATTTTGATATTTAATATGATCGTATCACTTTGCGGAACAGTGTTCTATCTACATGTCAACCCTTTTTTCAGTTTGTAATCTCATTGAAATCGCTAGTTTCCTAATGACACACTCCTTTAATGAGTTTCCTCTGGTTGTGTCTACACCAAAAAAGAGATTTCCTCGTGGAGTAATTTATTTTAAGGGGAAAAAAATTAATTGCCATTAGCTTCAAGTTTAGATCAAAATTTCTTTATTATAATATGAAACAGTGACATGCATTCTTTTTCTCATTAAATCATGGGACATAAATCTTACTTGAGGTCTACGTTTTGCTACTCTATTGCCAGGTATATGAATAAAAAGAGTGATCCTGATCATATTATTCCTACTAGGAGGTGACTCTTGAGTACGGTGTATAAGCCCACGTACCCAAAAAACACGATACAATGATAACAAAATATCTTAAGTAAATCATGGCTTAGGTAATGACCAGTTTTTACGAGCGATTTTTTATTATCCCTTGTTTTCATGGCACCTCTTGTAGTCTCTTCATTCTTTGTCCCTACGCTCCATCAGACGGAAGTACGTAAGCAAAGCAAGAGTGAATCTTAAACCTCGGATAGTTACACTCTTTCTCAGTACTCAAGAAAATAGTAGATTTTTTATGTTTAATGAAAAATTTTCTCATTATGTCACACAGACAACTTTCCCATGATTCAAGTTTCTTTCAGATCCATTTTGTAAACACAACTAAGTTTCATTGCGTCGTTATCATGGGGGCAAACTAGACTTACCCTTAACTTTATAATTAATGAACATAAAAGATCAATTAAAGTTTAAAAAAATACTTGACATACGGATTGGTATATTTCAAGGAAGTTAAAGTGTGTACTATCCCTACTATTGTCTTGTTATCCCCCAAAATGAAATTTTTTCCAAGGTATGCTCTAAAGACCTAGTGTAGAGTGCGCCATAAAGTTTGATATGATTTTACAATGCAACTTAGAACCCCACCGAAAAAATGAGTCAATTCTTCTGAATAAAATATATACTTTCGCCAGTATCAAGACCAGCAGTGTCTTCTAGTTCGCAGTGTTGTTGAAGTAAATGGGACAAAAAACGAAACAATAGAGTTGTGAGGGATAATTGGTCCGTGTTCCTTTCTCTATGTATCATATATGATAAGAATATATACATACATGTTGACTTTTTTCCGATTGATTTCTTCCCGGTCAAAGTAAGTCGCTTACTGTGATATGCATTTTGTCCCAGTATGTGTTGTACTAAACACGTGCTGACCAGTGCGAGTTTTGTTAAACATCATTTAAATTTAGGGCATGGCTCGTTGCGCCAACGTTACATGAGGTAGTTTGGGGCACGTTGTGATTCAAACCTGGTTTCGTTCTCTGGACAACTATAGCTGTGGAATAAGGTACGTGTCTAAAGTTCATTTAAGGATTAAATTTTGCTGACCTTAAGCTTTTGTAAAATATGTAAAAGGGATTAAAAAAAAAGTTAGTGTACAGACGACCTTGCTGTTTATTATAGTTTTCTGGGGAGATATAAGTGTGAAAATAGTTAACATGCATTTTGTACCTGCATTCAATTAACTCTTGTTTTCTGGAGGAAACTGACGCAAGTTGTGAGGAATAAGATCTGAGATTGTTACTTTGTCTGGAAGGTTAATGAAGAAACTTTTTAGAAATGTTAGGTGAAGTTGGGAAATTAGAATTATGTACATACATATTAGCATGGGTGCAAATAAGCTAAGACCACACATTTCTTTCGTAACCAAACTTACTTTCTCCTTGGGTAATTAAACCATACGCATGTGAAAAATTGCCAATGTTTATGTGTTTAGAATGAAAATGCCAAGTCCGTAGGAAAAGAAAATAAGGTAAAGAAGGAACGACAATAGAAATGAGGTGAAACGTTGAGCCCAGCCAAAACATTTAAGCTGACCACGACTAAGGTACCAAATAAAATGCAGGAGCGTAAAAAGAGGGAATGTGTGCTTCATGTATAAGACAATATTTTTGTGTTTTTTATGTGGAAGGATATTTAGAGTTTCTCGCAACTTTTCACCACATTCGCATTAACTATTAATGGGCTAAGAGGGAAACTTTTCCAAGCAACAATTTTCTCCCAAAGGTTTCCCTTACGGAATGGGACTCGGTATTTGACTCCCTAGAACCACAATACCCTCTCTTTTGTATGAATAGCTTTCACATCGCATGCATTCCCTCAATATCTCATCGTACGTTGGCCAGCTCAAATTAAAGGATGTTATTTTTCTGACGGAGAAAAGTCGACAGAACGAAATAAAACAATTTCTAATATATGCTTTGCGACCTATGACAATTCAAGCTAGAATGAAATGAATTGCCCCTAGAATTGAGAACAATTTAGAAATTGAATTTATTTTTGAAAGAGCACTTATATCAAAGTACAAAGTGTAATCATAGACTCTGCCTGAACTGAACCTAGGCTCATCAATATTTGACAAGTTTGTGGGAAGGAAATAAATCATAGGATTTACCATCACTTGCACCACACTTCACTTCCTACATCAAAGATTTACCTTTGTACGAATTCATTTCCCATGTGATAATGATTGCCTGCATTGCGGTGGTTTAGTGCATCATGCAATACGATTACACGATCGTTTATGCATCCTACATCATTCACATTTGTTTGCTTAGGGATGTATTGTTGTCGCAACTTTCCTGGATTTTTCTACTAAATTTTTGTCCTCCACTTCATTTAGCAACTTGAATAAGAATTTTCTTCTATGAAAAAAAAATTGCTGAAAGTTATATCATTGTTCAGAGTCCGCTATCAAAATATCTACATTTTTCTTGCGGTGTTTGTCTATTCGTCGTGACAACCATCACTTCCATTCCTGAATATTTTAAACGCAAAAATTATAGGTATATACGCATGAATATGAAGTTCTCTACTATTTTCTTCCACCAAAAGTCATAAATCACCATCCACGAACCGAGTGCTTTAACAAAGTGCATACTAATAAGTTATAGCTGTGGCTTAATGTATGGCCACTTTTATACCGTAGAACGGAGCAACAAGGGGCCATATTATGTTTCCTGACTATACTCCGTACCTCAATTTTAAAACACGTAGAATTGCGACAATCATAAACCACAACTGCAGTAAGACTATGACACTTGGGAAAAAACCGTTTCTTTCCATTAATTCCACCTGGGTATTTCCGAAGATCAAATTAGAATTTGAAGAATGCCATAAGAATCTTAAAAGTTTCGTTCGTCAAATTCATTTTATGGATGTCAGACATGGACGTGTTTGCAATTTCGGTTCAATGACACATTCAGCTTGGTTCTGCTTACTTTATTACATAGCTGAGCATTGCGAAGATAGGTATTGAGATTGGTGAGTCC
>JAANSQ010002572.1:0-11669 GCA_036850885.1 Lepidocyrtinus dapeste | reverse complement strand
TGTCATAATAACAATGTATGATAGGGGTACAGAAACTTTTACCACACACTTTTTCTACTTATCTGAATAATGCATCTATTGGATTGACGCCAGGAAAACAGGAGTTATGTTTCACTTCATCAAATTATTTTCCAGAACATTTTTCGCAAATCGTTTTCCATATAATTTTGGAAATTTTATTTCGATTTGAAGGTTTATTTTTAAAACCCCGTTATCGCGATAGAACGAACTTTAATCATAGTGATTAATTCTCAAGAGTATTTAATTGTTGACCTTCAACAGTTTTCCTTCTCCATATTTCAATCCCACAAGCTTAAGAATCTCAATGTTCTTGGGCATTCGAACAGAATTTTTTGGACATTAATTTTCTACAGATTATCATCGTAGGTATATTGCCTGCAGAGCTGTTACTTATGAAGTTGCCATTTAGTGAATGAAATAAGAGTACAAACACCTGATCTTATGTTACTCCAAGAAAATTATAGCAATTAAGTTGAATGGCACTGAAAAACGGCTATTGTAAGCAGGGCGAAGCAAGTTGGCGTAATTCACTGCTACGTGTTCCTCTTTAATTCAATATTTTTTGTACGTGTGGTGAGCCAGTGGTTCTTCGAGTTTGTAGGACCAAGAGAGAGAATAAAATATTCCGCATTTTGTTACCTTGTTTGTGAAGTGTACCTTACGTGTTCCTCTTTAATTCAATATTTTTTGTACGTGTGGTGAGCCAGTGGTTCCTCGAGTTTGTAGGACCACGAGAGAGAGAATAAAATGAAAGCTACTTTTTCAAAAGCTGTGTGTGCGGTGAACTGAACAGATGGACGTTCATTTTTTCCAACGAAAGAACCTACTTTTCCTGGGCAATAATGGATAAAAAAAAAGTTTTTTAGAGTGTGCCGAGCTGCTTTTTGCTTGGAAAAAGTATATTCGCCTACTTTTGCTTTTGTTTCAAGTTTCTAGAGTCTCTTCTGATAATGTACGAAGTAGAAGTTACTAATAACGCAACATTAATTCCTGCTGAGACAATGTCGATGCAACACTTGATACCATTGTGGCATGCTTTTTTTTAAGAAGGGGCCTTAAGACTATACCTATAAAAGTTACATAAGAGCTTCAACTCACGTTCGAATCTTTTAGACTTAAAATGGTCATATCATACGAGAGGACTTGGCCGCTTGGCTATTCTCTAGAGGAGAATCATAATTAGTCCAATTAATTCGGAATTCTACAGCAATATTTCATTGTATCTTGAAAAGCAGAGATATGTTTAAGTCGTTGAGTTGAAGTACACGTTTTGGAGGAACGAGTTTTATCTCTTACAAGGTTTTTGCTTGCTCTTAAAAACATTTATCGAGATATCTCATTTTTGGAACAAGCGCTCGTATTTATGTATCTGGATACATGAATTCTACATGCATTTCTTGCAGGATAATAAGTAAAGACAAATTTAATTAACACAACCAACTCGTACACTTGATTATAGGTATGTATTTAATATGTATGTGTGGTATGTTTACAAGTGAAAGTACTCTCGAACAAAATAAAACTTGTTTTGTTCATATCCATTCCCTTGCAACCTTCTGATTCTGAGAATATGCCTGACATTAATGTAATTAATCAGGACTCATACAAACAGAAGAAATATTGAATTACTTTCTGAATAAGGGGACGGATTATTTAGCCCAGAACTTTATAAAAATTGATAGCGCATTAGCAAATGGCGCGCACATCCAAATACTATACTATGTTTGTATAGTATCAATTAGATAATTACAGCTATAAAAATTTAATTATCATTTCCGTAATTTGATGATTTACTTAATTATGATCAAGAAAGTCACTGATTAACAGGATGTACCCCGAAAATCAATACGATAAAAATGCAATTTCTAATCTATATTCCTTCTCTCTTGACGCATAATATTTCTTTCTTGTGTCATAAAAACATCCCCCCGTGTCACCGATTTATTTCTCACGTCACAAGTAATTGATAAGGCTATTCATAAACCCTCATATTTTCCTCATTATATCTGTGGTAACGGCAGGGTGTCCCTACCATACTCAATCCACTAATGCAAATTGCTTTTATTGGCTTTGGGGGAAACAAGGTAATGAAACACCTGGANCATACTCAATCCACTAATGCAAATTGCTTTTATTGGCTTTGGGGGAAACAAGGTAATGAAACACCTGGATTATTTGATGGCGATATCCAGCGGTGAGCATACCGACAAAGATGTACCAAAGTTTGTAGGATTGAATTCCAAACATTTACTAATACTACCGATACCCTAACTTCTGATCAATACGATTGTGTATGCACAAAATTATTTCCAATTCCATGTTCGACTAATCCTAAACCCATATATAATGATGACTTCCACTTTCAATTGTAAATTATTAGAACCAAAAACATAGATTAAAATCTTTAGAATTGACGTTGTGACAAGCAATACAAACTTAAAACCCTCAAGTACTTCATGGATTTAGAATTCACACATGTTTTCATTACTACGGTTTCTATTTTGTTTACCTCAAAAAAATTGGTGACGACAACTGGAGCTAATCTTATCAGTAGTTCAATGAAGTTTACAAAGGATCAAATTCATGAATACAAATGAAAACCCATCTTTCAACAAGCACTTAACCCAAAAAAATATATATATTTAAATAAAAAACCAATGTATGTGCCAGGTAATGCTTTCTGAAAAGTACTCAAGCCTAGAAACCTGTCCTTGCATAAAAACTGACATGTTCTTCTTTTATGAGTGTACCTTCGTTAAAAAAATCCATTCAGAATAAAATTCCAAATCCAAGTATGCATTGACAAAAAGCAAAGTTTTTTTTTGGGAAAAATTGAACCACTTTTATATTCTCCTTCATGATTCAGAAATTACATGAAAAGTAATTTGGAAGACTTCAGTACACCTTTAAAACCGTATCACTATAAAATATCTTAAAACATGGGAATGGAGGGTTACCGCTTTCCAAAATTGTTGGCTGACAAAACTTAAAAAAGTTTAAATGTATTGCATGCATATCATAACTTTTTGTAGTTTGGGTACAAAGTATAAAAACTGTAAAAACAAAATTATATTACATTTTCCCGGTGACTGTTGTCTTTTACCAGGTTTATTCCTTTTTTTTGTCTGCCGTTAAATTTTTATGCTGTACTGCGATAGACTTACACTGATTCATAGCTTGCAAGAAACAAACCAAAAGTACATTAGAAAGAGATAACTTGTAGTTTGATGACTTCATCTCATTCGGGATATTTGGCAGCAGGAAATGAATACTTTCTATGTTCACATAAAACAAGGAAATTTTAACAATAAAATTGAAGAAAAAATTACATCACAACAAACAATACTAAGCTAATATTGTCGCATGAAGAACGAAAAGAAATTTTGTGAAACAAGCTATTCGGGAAATATTCCGTAAAAACCTCCAGTGCAAGGGTTTTTGGGTGCGGAAACACGAACGTAAAATTGTTCAAGATGCGGAGAGAAAAAAAGTTTTGCATCATACGGCTGATTTTTATTGAGGTATTTTGAGTGGATATTTAAATCTAGAGGATAAGTTTATTGGAGGTGATAACTTTATTTCCGGTTACGTACTGTTGCCAGACAGGCCAGATAACGACAAATGGATTGCCATTTGTCTGAATCATGTATACATGCTTGGATGTCAAAAGGTGAATGATCCACTATGTTGTGTCTCACACAATCAGCATTTTTAATTCAAATGAGAGTCTCACAGAGGAAGACCACACTGAGGAAAAAACGCAATTCTTTTGTGACTGCAAATTAGTCAAAGTTTGGCTAAGCTGTGCGGTTCTTATGTTTGGCAAAAGATGCGTTCCTGGTTTTGTATAATCGTTAAATAATCATTAAGAGCATCATTGTGCGTTTGAAAAATTCAATGCATCTAAATTTCTAAAGTAAATGTAATGATCCAACTACAATTATTCTGGTGAAAGGTTAACACACCCTGTCATTTGTTTCTTAACACGTAATTATAATGAAAATCAACGTTTGTTTACCTAATTTTGAAACAACTCTGATGAATTTTACTCACTTTATGTTGAGTTATTATTCCATTAACAAAGTCGCAAGAAAATAAATGGATTGGAATGATTTGAAAACAAGAGTAAATGTTATTGTGCGAAATACATGCTAAAATTGGAAATGATATTAACGATAACGATGATATTTCAATGTTTGAAAGAATGTTTGATCTCTGAAGCAAATAAAATGGTGCTCTTTAGAGTCATAGAGATTTATTTTGGATTGTAAGAAAAAAATGTTCATCTTCTTTGGTAGAAGTAATGAGTATAGAGCAATTACGAAAAATTCCTAGGTTAAAAACTATCATAAAGNTGAGTATAGAGCAATTACGAAAAATTCCTAGGTTAAAAACCATCATAAAGTCCCGTTACGGAGCAATTTTAAACTGGAAATTTTCAAAAACATTTTACGTTTTGCTTTTGAAACCCTTCTCTCGCACGTAGAATTGAGTTTCATGTGTTGGTGTGAAAAGTAACGCTCTTGTACGAAAAATAAGTCAACAGTCGTCACGCACGATTTTTGTTTTAAAGTCTACCTACACCAACTTGAATGATTATATGCCTTAATTTCAGTCAGGAAAACTCGAAAACTGCAAAACAACTCTAAAATCAATGCAATGTAAATGTCTTAGTTGGTTTTGGTTGGTATTTAAAAGCAAATATGAAAATACGTAGTTATACTTTTATGCTTTCAAGTTAGTTGTACATTCAAGTACATACTTGAGCATCACTAAACTAAAAATCTCATGAAATACTCCAAAGAGTCTAAGGATATCGGATTCTATTTGGAAAGCATTCTTATCCATCAGTCATGTTTCATTGCACTCAACTCGTCATTACACCCTACACTTATTTTTGGTTTTTCTTTAGTGTGTTTTCAACCTTAACGAAACTTTCCCGTGAAAATAATATTCCTTTGAATCTTTGAATGTTACTCGTTTAGAAAATTTAGATGTGCTTTATTTACGTCATTATTACTAGCAAGGATTATAAAAACATATGTGTGGGTAAATATGTTTAGACGTTAAGTGTTCATCATGAATTCCCTATTTACTTGTAAAAGGTTAAGGTTTAAATTCTCCCGTGGGAGGGGAGGTGACAGAGAAGCGGGACATGATGATAATGATTTCTGTGGGAATGTTTTTGAACCGCGTATTTACCACATCTAAATATGAAGATTCGTATTATTAGTATGTTTCGGGAGAAGGGATTATTATTATTTCTTGGACCACCAAAATTCTAACCCATCTTGTATCTGTCTTCGCACATAAATACATTCATCATTATAAGAGGATCACTTTCTGGGTTTCAAGAGCTAAAGAATGTTGAAAAGTTTTGTATTGATAAGAACTTGAATCTTTCTAAATACAGAGTATTACGTTATCGTAGCTCTTAAATGCTTTTTAGAAACAAAGAGAAACATTCCTTTTGATAATATTCTTATGTTCAGTGAATTTGAATATCAATTTATTTCCTAGGCAGTATTCTTTTATCAAAGTCAAACATGTGTTTTCATTAAGACTTATTCACAAAGGTATTTGAAGCCATTTAGATAAGAAAATAATAAATTGTTTACGACGATACATGATGTTCAACCTGTTATAAAAAGGTATTCAATGAAGTCATGAATCACACGCGACTTTATCTTGGCAAACTACTTTTAAAGGTCTTTGTTCCTTCCAACTGGTTAAACTGTAATAATAAAGAGATAAATGGCTAATCAATATTCAAGGTTAGCGCTCTGGAGGTGGTCTGTAAAAAAATATTTTTCTACCTTCTTGAATTATATTCTTGTTCTGATCAGAGAGAACAGAGCGACTGGACTGTGGTGAGAGCCAGCATGGGCTCTTTCTATTTCATCACTCATTTATTCAAATTTTTTTCCAAGCCATCTACTTTCTTTATGACAAAGTATACGGTAATGGTTTGTCATGTCTTCTTTGCTGGATAATAAATGGACTGAGAAGGCTTATCTGTAACTTCATTTTGTGTTTCTCAAATGAGCTCGGTCAAGGTAAGCTATTTTAGTAATAAAAGACTTAAGGTTTTAAGCTATTCCCACATAAAACGCATGTCAGTCAAATGTTATGTTCGTCGTAGAAAGCAGGTTTGCTTGGTGCTTTTCAAAATGTGTTATCTTATTTTACTCCTCAAACGGCATACACCACGCCATCAAGAAAAATCGATGTGATCTTGGCATGCCTCTTCTCGGATTTGCAAGTGTGTCTTCATAGAAACCATTAGTATGCTCTTTTGGACAATGTCGCTGTACCCCCCAGTATGCGGGAATAATGATTCACAATCATTATGTTGTAACCAGATATAGTACAAATGATCGTTGCACCAACAAAATAATACTATATTGTACTGTTGCTGTTCAGTAATAATGGGAGGAATGTAGATCAAATCTCAAAGGATATTCCTTTAAGGAAAATGTAAAGCTTTTAAGAAATGAACGATGACAGAGAAGAGAAAAAAGTCAAGCGAGCAAGCATTGTGGACATAATTTGATAAAGCTTTATATGGTCAATACGCATCATCATCATGCCCCTGAGAAAATGACAAGATGACAGGATGAAAGGACTAAGAGTGTGTGGTGTTCTCAAGGCGACGACGACGCGCAAAGAAAGGACGAAACGTTGCCGTTGCATTTTGTCGACGTCATCGTCTTCGTCTTCCTCCGGAGAAAATAAGTGTCATCATTAGTTCCTCATCTGTACATTATTATACCAATAAGGAAACAGGACAAGCAGTAAAAAACGCAGTAATAGTAATAACCATACCATAGCACGACACATGACATGCTTCGATATGATAACCGATGGGGATGAAGCAACGAATATCACGAGCTAAGAGTTTGTGGTGCTCTTTTAATTTTGCGTTTTTCAGATATGGCTATCTTTGGTGGGCTTCAGTAATATATCATTTTGTCACTTTATCCAATCCTCATAGAATGAAATACCTTCGGGTAGTGTTTCCCTCATGAAGAAATGCCATTTTGGCATTAAATAGCAAAAATAAATGTACCATAAGGAGTTTCTTTTAAAAAAAATATGAAATGACCATGTCGTCAACAGACCAGCCCTGTCCGCGTTAATCATCTTACAAGTAACTAAATTTATTACAGATAATTTACAAAATCACCAAAAAGTAGTGTTTCAAAACCAACCCAAAACATCATTTTGAATGATCTTTTTGGCCAAAAACTTTCATGCATAAAAATGATTTACAACCGCTGCAGTAATTTTTCTCTTAGGGTTGGAAACATATAGCAATAATAAAATCTTATCTGTACCAACTTGTCCCATTTCATTTCCCTTCCAGAAAAAAAAAATCTTGTAAGCTGGACAGAATATCATATCACATTTCATTGCACTTTCACAGCGACCATGAGCGGCTGTCACTGCCAGTTGGCATCTAGATTACTACGGAAACTATGAATGTACTATATATTTTAATGGTAAAATCTATAGATGCTTTAAGAAATTCTGGCTTGCGCTTAAACTTTGAATATAAAGTCAAACGTCATGGTGTTTTATACATAGTCAAAATCTTGAAGAAATAATGAAAGCTTCTTTGGTTATCATTTCTAAATCAAGGTTAAGTAATATTTATGAAGGAATATTTTTAAAGGAAGGAGGATCCAATGCGGCTTTGGTGATATTTTAACACTGCATCCCGTCTTGATCAAACGCCGCATGAATTGCCACGAACGTATACATTTAATGATGCAGGTGAAAATGATTAGCGTAAGGCGCTTCTTCTCACCTGGAATACAAAGTGGTGATTACCGTAACCTTATAGAAAACTTTTTCAGAGTTAGAACAAACTTATATGGTTGGACTTATGTTCCTGAGAAGAAAAATGAAGGGAAAAAATTCACGCATTAAATGCCAATAGAAAAGCCGTGGGGAATCACGTAAAGTGATGAATAAAGTAATAAATTTATTCACGGTATTTTTTTGTTCTCCCTGAATTGGATGTTAGCTGCTGTTATTGTAAAATCGTCGTCTCCTTCTCTGTCACGGCATTTTAAAATAATGCATTTAATATGAATACTGTATTTACACGCATGAGATTTAGTAAAATGGTAACGTTTCAGTGTTAAATCAAAAGAGCATGCTGTTTTTGAAAGGAGAAAATGAAATACAGGCATAATTTTTCATGCATTTATCAACCAACGCCATTGCAGCGTGTCACTTATTCTCGCAAGACTGGAAACGGTAAGTGTAAGAAGATTCATAATCATTTGCGAGTGATATTCGAAAAAAAAAATTTTCTGGGATAAAGAGGATCTGCATAAATGATCGGAATCTGTGATGCACATAATTTCTTTTCCCGAGAGCTTGAAGCAACCACGTTTTCTTCACACGAGCGTAAGGTAAGAAACGTATAAATTTGCGTGGTAATCATCGTGATCATCACTACCACCACCAAGTTCACGAACTTTCATAATGCCGTCAGCTGTGCAATCATGTCATTTCCAAGAGCCTCTCACAATCAGTTCTAAAAGGAAAATGGTATGTAAAGTTTCAAGATTTTTTTTTTGCTGATGATGCGATATAAAAAGATTTTTCTCTGGGATAATATCTTTCCCCCGACATCAAACAGACCTGCTGAAGTATTATACATGTTTTCACATCCATATGCTCATCTTGAATGTTCAAGATACGGAAAAAATTCGTCAAAAATCACAATTAATGAGCGTGAAGTCTTAACAGGACACTTTAAAGTTTACCAGTTTTTCATACACGCATCATCTTCTCATTTTCTTTGAAGAGGCTATATACTCATCTTCTCCCTCTGGAGAAAGAAAGTAAATATGTTTTTCAAGAAGGACGAAAGCAAAAAATATGTATTGAAAAATTTTCCTTTAGACATTACCAACTCCAAAGTCTCAGCATCATGAATTCAAGCATCATTTAAACTCTAGGACCACATGAGATTGTGCATGCAATTTAATGCTTATGAGATTAAAGTTGTAAAAGTGAAGATGCTGTTTGTTAGCAGGGTTCATGGGAAACGAGCATTAGACGGCGTCATCGATATAAAGGGTAATATAAAGTTGGCAAGATTGTCAAGTTAAATGGAATGTCTTCATGCAGAATATTTGCAGAGCCCAACGCACCCTTTTTATTCTGCTGTTTACGCATACATACGCCATCGTTTAAAGTCTTGATTAGTTTCTAACCGCTTTTGTATTTCGCGCAACCAGAAAAATTTTAAGTGACGCATATAAACTTTTAAATACATAGAGATTTAATTAAACACTTAATATTCTGCCAATTTATCCAAGATGTATAGGAAAGTATTGAACTATACTTGCTTGTTAAATTCAATTTATAAATTGAATTTTGCATGAGTTTATGTACTTGGCCAGACTGGTTGATAATATTTAATATTTTTTGTTTGACAACAACTGATTATAAGCAGTAATATTGCACACATCCAACAAAGCAAATTTAATGCTAAAGACACCCCCGCCGAGATTGATTTTCTGAGGCATCTCTGTAAACATCTACACTCAAAAGAATTCTATTCAAACGGTCAAAGTTGTTGAAAAGCTTTTAACATGAAAAAGCTGTTGACTGTAAGAGGGGAGTTGCTATTGTACAACTCAGCGGTATTTTTTGCATAATGACATTTCAATAAATAAGTCTGAAGTAGAGATTATTCACGCTACTCAATTCTAGCGACTTGTTCAAAACTAATAATGAAATCAAGCAAGGGGTAAAGAAACAATCTTGAGAAAAGAAACACATTTAGCAAAGCAACCCGTACGAGCGCAAGCAGAGCTGGAATGAGAATATTTCAAATCCAATAGTGGGCCATAGTCTTCGTTTTTAATTTAATACACAAACGCTGACAAGGAGTAGTAGTTCCAAGTAGTTTGGAGCATTGAAATTTATTGCTGCTTGCACATGTCACATAGTAGTTAATGTAGGAAATGAGGAAAATTACTTTGTCAATTTCGTTCCGGGACAAACGTCTCTTATTAGCGTTATCGGGACCCACAAAATAGCATAACGTTTTCTTTAGTTTTATTTTGGGACTTTGGAATCCAGTAAACAATAGGAAAAATGTTAACACAAAGTCTAATATTAAGCGACCACTGTAATAAAGAAAAAAGTCATAAAACTAATTACGGTGAAATATTTGTTTTGTTCTTGATGTAGACGTGCGTAAAGGCCAGATTGTGAGTCATAAAATAAACCTTTAATGTCTCACCCTACCTTGTAAAAACGACGCTGCTACTAGTGGAAGAAGTGTACAGGCTATTCATAACTTTCACAAGAGTGGTGACAGCCATCCTACCTTAATAACAATTTTTTTTATGTTATTTTGGTTTTCATTTTACATTTAGGCTGTATATGCATAAGCCAAAAATATTTTCAGCTGAGTTTTTAAGGATTATAAATTAAATTTGAGATTTTCTCTCCTGAAGGCCAAACTTATTTTCAGCTCCGTATCTTTTAAGTTAATTTGCTTTTTTCAAATCAGATTTTAAATTGTGAAAACCTTACGGGTTTTATGGTGTTTCTCAAGCTGTTTTCATGAGCATGTACCTTTGGGCCTCTATTTTTAGAGTAAGCAAACGAGCCACTTTTATGCCTATTGCATTTAATCAAGTTATGAAATGAGATTTTATATTACACCGAGAGGAGAAACATTGGTGCAAAAGGAAACTGCATGATTTTAGATTTCCTCTATTATTCAGGAAGCTATACAGCCAGCATAGGGAATTTGAGCACCTGAAATAGATCCCATCAGCAGAAAAAGCTCTGTCTTCATTTTCCACTGTTCGATGCTTTCCAAGTTCCAAACGGAGGAAAAGGGAGGTAAAAACGAGCCAAATAAAGAGCCTTGTCTATAAAAGCTTAATATGGATACTTCTGACAGTTCATTCATTCCGGGAGAAAATGATATTGTATTGGATGGAACAAACTCTATTCTTCATTTTCTAAGTCATATACACGGATTAACAACGTGCTGATATTATTGCCACACTCCATACTTTCCTTCAGTATTTTATGGAAATATGTTTAATTCAGGGAAGGTGAAGGTGAGTTAGGAGGAGGAAGATAGAGAATGTTTGTAATGCACGCATTACGCACATCGAGAAAAGAATAGCCTCATCCAAGTAGCCTACCGTGGTGCGAACGATGTCAAGATATAAAAGGAACCGAGAGAAGGTATTACGCTCTATTCTCGAAAGCTAATCATTATTTCATTTTCCTCGTTGTACACGATCCTGAGGATATCCAAGGCATCTTCCTATTATCTCATCCATCGTCGTCCTGTATCATTTCACACAGACGTTATTGCTTTCCTTTCTACTTCTTTTTTGCTCAATGTTCCAAGAACGAGCTGGCTTCGCCTCCTGCTTATATTTATAATCTACCTGTATCCGACGAGGAAATGTTATAAATGTTATAAGACATTTCCTAAACTTCTTTCTTTTCTCGATTCACTACGGTGTCATGAATTTTTCTCCTTATTCGTCAATGCTCCTGGGAAATTCCGGACCTTTGACTCGTCTCATTTTTAGCTAATCCAAAGACTGGAGCAGACACGCCTGGAAGAAATTTATAGACTGAAACGACCG
>JAANSQ010002571.1:0-11672 GCA_036850885.1 Lepidocyrtinus dapeste | reverse complement strand
CGTTGGTATGGCTACACCGGATTTAAAATCGTAAAAAGCATAAACTTTTTGGCAAGTAAAAAGTGCTTAAAATTACTACTGCTAAAAATTTGACATAATTTCCGTCCTGACAGAAGCGTAACTTTCTAATACCAACCGATCTTGCAACCACCTTGTAAGCAATTGTAACTGGTTGACTATTCTATACTAATAATTTCAGAAAGAATTAAAGCTTCAGCGGTGTGGTAATTATTAAATCCTTCTTAAATACTCATTTGAAGACATACTTGTTTACAATATTACATAACAAAAATTGAAAACTAAAAGCAAAGTTACGTCAAGAACATGTACAATTCCGAAAAGGATTTAGGTACATATTTTAAATGCCATCCAAACGCAAGATTTTTAGAGCTCACGCAACTATTCGATGTCAACTTAGACATTATGTGAATTATAAGGAAGCATAAAGTTGAAGTAGAAAGGGATCTTTCAAAAAATCCTAAACTCGGTAAAAATTTTCAACACGCACATATCTTTTCCTTTGCATGTGTACTACACATTAATACATGTAAACATACAGGAACGAGGGATTTTTTCAAAAATTGTAAGCTGTATAGTTGTTCAGTTGTTCATGCTTGATACCAGCTTGAACTTCACGCATTCCCATTTTTATTTTTGCAAATAGTTATTTACCTAAATAGATAAACAATGTTTCATGAACATATCAAATTTTGGTTTTGCCCAATTCTAGAAGAAACGTTTTAGAATTGTTATGATAACATAGCTTATTCGATATTGCAGTTTGAGTTTTCTTTCGAAATGGCAAAATTTTTGTACATTTTTGCAAGCATTTATGAAACTATAATGACACTGAGTAGGAAATACATTTTCAATTTTTTTGTCATACTTCTTTTGTTGGAGTGTCATGATAATGTCACCTCCACCACCCTTCATAGTGTAAGAATCTGGTGTAATTATAATGCTCCTATGAAAAACACACGTAATTTATTCTATTTCCTGTCCTCTTTTTATTCTCATGTTACTAGTAGCATGGCCATTAATATCTTGGCGCAATTTGGACTAGACTACTCTTAATAAATTCATGGATTCAGTCGAAATGCCAAGAATTTTAAAAGTTTCCAAACGTCTCGTGGTTTCGAATAGTAGACAACGATGAAAAATTATTTTGACAATATTAATTGTATAATTGATTTCAAACTGGTTAGTTTTCCTATTGCATCTTAGTCTTCATTATCAAAATTTTTGAATCTAGGGAATATCCTACCGTTTACAAAAAATATTTTCATGCAAGCTAACGCTGGCAGGAGCACTTGACTCAGAATTCACAAAGTGATGTGACTGCCAGACATGCTAAAATCAGTAACGAGGCCCTTCATTTAAAGCTTTTACTAATGTTTAGAGTGATTAGGCAGCATAGGTATGCGCTATATTCCTAAACTTTGCCTAGATCAACTTTTGCTGACGATATTTCGGCACAAGACAAGCAGATTGTGTAAGAATAGAACAAGTTCTACTTCTGATCTTTATGGATTTTTCTCTTAAATAAAAGTGAATTTCACACTTCAGCTGCCCAACCATCCGGCACAGATAAGCTTAATAAAGATCATTGCTAATAAAAGTCTGAAAAGAAGGTTTGCTTAACATTGACTTATGTTATTGAACAAGTATAGCTAATGGTGCGTTCACTCTTACAGGCAAACCATACTGTAAAGATATACAGACTCCACATTTTACATGGTTTTGATGGTGTTGCAAACAGATGCACATAATACTATCGCATATAAAATCTTTAAGGCTGTAATTAAAATGTGATCTAATAAGTAATAAAAAATCTAATAGAATGATGCTTACTATGAAATGTCTATTTTTGCACGTGTATTCACCTTCGATTTTTATTCGCCAAAGTCCAACTTTATACTGCGTCCTTGCCCTTTAAAAAAATTTTGTTCCTCATCCCTGCTTACGTAATAAAAGGAGTCGTAACTTTTATACACGCATTTGTAACGCACATAAGCCATAAGACAAAACATAGATGGGAGGTTGGGTCTGTTCTATCGATCCAAAACCCAGATTTCGTTATTTAAGCCTAACCATAAATTGCGTATGTTTACATTTACTACTTACTTATAATTTACAAACGAATTAATAATTAGTTGGCAGCTCATATAATTCAGACCTAAATTCAAACTTGATTGTCAAGAAACGAACAGTTTAACATTGAATATTGCAGACAGTCGATAGATGATCGACTACTACGAATGAAACAAATGTGCTATTGCTAATTACTTAACATGCTGATGTTGATGAGGAACTTTAATTTTTAATTAGCATATTTACCATGTAACTTCTTGTATCGCAAGTTTGCTTAACCGTAGTAATAAAACTGGATGAGTATATACTTACAATAAGCAATTCATTTATCAATACGCCCCACTGAAATTCATTTCATCAAAAGTACAAAACTAAGAGAATTTACCCAAATTTACTCAATATAGTAATTTCCCATCTTTCGCAACGATTGGTTTGCTTATCTTATTGTAATGTATTATTCGGGAAAACCAAAGATTCATCTCTTATATAATCAATTTATTCATCAATACCTCCAAATATCTCGTCATGTCAACAACTCTCTTGAGATTTACAATGAGTAATAAAGAATAAAAAAGCAGGTAATAATTATCATAAATTTCGAGGAAAAAACTGCTTCAGTAGACAAATCACGTAGAACATGCCACACATAACGTATCATTCTTATCTGGATCATGACTAGATTTTAGTCTTAAAGAAATATTTACTAACGGTTACTTCGACTAGGTGACTTTTACTTTTCATATTGGGTATCTTTACAATATCCATTCTTGTTTGCCACACATATTGTAAAGATACAAACCATTTACCCGATCACAATCTTTTAATCAATGTGAACATAGTAGACCATAGATGCAACAACATAGCTCAAAATAACCACTACATAAACAGCAAGAAAGTAGTCAGTTGCTTACACGCCTCTTCCAAACTAACTTTAGGAACATTTACAAGTAGTTCAGTCTACTTAAATGAAATGGCTCCTGGCTGCCATGAGAGTAGTCACGAAGCGTAGAAAACAACGCGAAAGCTTTATTTTTGCGTGATCTATAAAATGACACTTTCATAACAGATTTAAAATTTCATAACATGCTACTTTTTTAATGGCTTCAGCTCTGACATGATAAATAGCCTCGATAGATCAGTTTTCTGGTGTAATTGTATCCTGTGGTAGTTCAGGGTGTTGCCTCCAAAACTTCTTCATCTGATGGGGTCACCGTGTGTTTGGACGTTGCCGAAATCGCAGAAAACGGTACATGCTCTCTGAAATGTTACATTATATAGGTCTCATTTATTTGATTGCTTATCGGACAAAGTCGCACATGCTCACTTTCTCTAACATGATTAATCACCAGCTAAATAAAGCTCAGAAATGTTATCCTTCGAATAGGTTTTACCTTCGTAGTGGTCAATGTTATATTTCCCTTGAGCAGGACGATTAGATGGAATCAATCAGCTATTATTCATAATCATCACTCATCAGTATATTTTAATGAGAGGTTATTACAAATTTAAGAACCCCTTCGTCTCAATGACCACGCCACTCTGTAGTCTTATCTTTATTTTGCCGACTCATTTAAAGGTACTTTTTTCTGATAAGTTACACGAACAGGTGGAACCGAATCACTGCGACGATCCTGTTGCTGCTGCCGATTATAGACTTTAGGGATGATGCAACTTATGCAAGTTGCACAAGTCACTTTTTCATACATTTAATATGCATTAAAAATCGAATTACTCTCTTCGGCCGCAAAAGTGCTTAGAGATGTTGTTTACTTGTTTCGCATTCTTAATAATAATAGCGCAACTGAAAAAAAAACGTCAGCTTCATATTAAAAACAATCAAGAATGCAAAGGAGATGTGGTAAATAAAGTGGATGTATTTATTAATACGATAAAGCACTCCAACCATAAAAAAAGCTTACTGTGCCAATCCTCTCCCATTTTTATTGGAGTAAGCATAAGGTGACAAGTTGCAGGTTACCCTTCCAAAAAAAATTTATATATTCCGTTAAATCAACAAAAAGTATCGCGTATTAAAGGTAGAAAAAACACAGTTTTGAATCTGTACTGAATTGATTATGCTTAAATGAAGTGCATCGTCTCAAATGTGAAACTTTCTGTTAAAAATTTGCAAACCTTTGGTCATTCAAATTAAACATCTACTGATTGATTGTATATGATATGGTGCACATATGTAACTTACCTAAATGAAACATCTTGTGCAGTTGCTATGAGATAAGCTAGCTGTAAAAGGACATCAGTGGAAACCTCGCCTTTTTTCCCTTCTAGCCAGAAATGCACTTTTTTCGATGATGATGTTCCCTTAACAAGAGGCAGATAAAGGATCACTTTTTAAATAAATTCAAAATTGCATAACTCTCATGGTTATAACGAGTTTACTCGATTAGCGTTGAAAAAATCCAATTCTTTCTTTGGAACTATTCAGTTAACTTGTTGGCGTCGTTGGTAAATTGTAGGCTAAATGAGAACAAAGTTAGAAAATATAGGTTTCATGTGTGTATTGACACGTCCCATGTCGTGGGGTCGTGCATGAATACTGTCATAAGAAAAAAAAACCTGTGTAGTCCTAATGTTTAGTTACGTAACTGAACCACAACCACGTTACCTTTTAGTAAGGTACAGGCTTTACGATGGAGCCCAAATCTTGCGCTACAGCTTGTGCGAAATGTTGCCAAAATAGACGTTTCGAATTTTTCAAATCTTGTCATTTGTCACACTTAGATGCATTATCAATGTTGGATAAAAGAATAACAATTCATAGTGATATTGTTCTCTAACATAATGTTTGTATAAGATGGACTATGAATATTAAAGTATTTTTAAACAAAAACGACTGATTTACAATTCTAAGTATTTTAAATTTTGGCAAACATTATTGATAAATATTCCATGTTTTTTAACGCTGACCCATCAAAATTATACTATTCGTCCTGTTTACATCATACTTATCATTCATATCGTATAGTAAATGTCTACAACCATTTTTCAACATCTCGTTTCTTCAAAGACAATCATGTAATCGAATATCATGGCAAATCTGTAATTTGTCTTCTCTTCCGTTAGGTGCACCATTAAGTTCTCAATACGCATAAATAACGTATTCAAGTAGGAAGGTGGTACTTTGATTTTATGAATTGTTGTAAACTAATTATTGCATCGAGAAGAAAAAATCCATTCAATAAGTTTTGCAATCTTCTTGGTCATCATTGATTCACTCGGTTAGTCCATTTTCGTTGAATAAACAGGTATGTTCTACAATGTCCATTCGGCATTCCTCTCCTCCACATTATGATTATCAATCGAAGGAATTAATCGCTCTACTTCTAAAAGACAAATGCCGGGATTGTGTGATTCTATCCTTACCTACCTAAGCTTTACAAAAAATTTTATATTGCGTTTGACTCAAAAACAAATATAGGCCGAAAGGAAAAAATCTCATTTCCACATTAATATTGGAAAGCTGAAAGCGCACAGAGCGCAAATTTATTTTAATAGTTTATACGAAAGCAGAACACAAAATATCCATCCCAGTCAGTCGCGACTCGCGACGTCCCAATCGAGTTCCACGAAGTCAATGAGCTTAGCAAAGATAGTACAAGTTCGATCATGCCATCCCAGGCACGCCACCCTTAAAAAATCAGCACACATTCAATGTTAATTATGACTTTGTTATCCTTTTCCAAAAAGGTAGGTATTATTTTATTATTGAACTTATTTGCATTTGGACTTGTTATCTATGAACAACTTAAAATTTCGCAATTTTCAATTTTTTCCTTGTTGATGTAGTAGAAAATAAGTTAAAGAGGATGATGTCAGGTAGGTCAGCACAATGGACATGCATGCCGTCCCTCTCCTGCTCTTTCTTATTACAGTAAAAAATGGTGAAAGATATTGAGCCATTTATTTCTTATGAATGATCTTATTGCATCACATCGTTATAGATCATGGTATTTGTATCACAGCCAAAAACTTTGTTACACTAGTACCTATTATCTACCTAACGGCTTATTGCTGCTTGCATTCAGCACCAAAGTTTTGGACGTTTGTTCTTTGAGCCACGCGCTCTAGTATGTATAGATAAATGAGACCTGTTTAATTTTCTTTAAAGTATAAACTTTAAATACATTCTCTTTAATTGTACGCAAATTACTGTTGTTTTATTATAACTTGTCTTGTTGTCTTGTGTTACTTTATCCAAATCCTGTAAGCAAAATATGAATATCCGAACAATGCGTAATGTACCATTTTTTTGGAAAATTAAGCTTTCAGCTAATTCAGCATGCAATGTTAAGTTCATTTTTTCTTAAATGTTTGAATAACTTTGTCAAAAAAAATGTTGCAAAGTTATGACGAGATGTTATATGAAAGCAGACAATTTCAAAAACGTTGTTCGTTTACATGTTAATTACAAATGAGGATCCTCCCTCGGTAAACATCATGATTTCATCCTTTAGCAGAGAATAACAAAGAAAATATTTTGCCTTTAGATTTTTGTGAAATACGATATTAGCTAATGTTCGCTAATAACTAATAATGAATAAAATATGAATGGTCGAACGAAGACGCGTAAGATTTTTTTATTCAGGTAGTAGGCATACCATAGCCTACCTGAAGGAGAGATAGGTACATTTTTTTTGCACGAGAGAATCTCTACTCATTTTGTAATATGCATAAGTTAATTGGAAACCTGCAATTAGTAAAACTTGCTGATAAGATGGGGTTGTGTTATATGGCAATGTGGTGTTAAGGGTAGCCGTGTTTGTGATGATGACATGATGAGATATGCTCAGAGTCCCTACTTTAACTTATGATGCGTTTCGCAGTCTTGCTTCATTAACTTGTGAGTACGCTGTCGATATGTGCTTATCAAATTAAGATGTCTCAAACAAGTATCCTCATGTCTTACTGTTCCCGAAAAATTAAGGGGTGTTGTATGGTATACATGATAAGCAATCCAATAATATATTCTCCACCTTTAAATAATTTTTTAATGTAATGTGTTATTATACTCTGAATCCTTATTATTTCCAATGGGAACATGACCGGATAGTCTGGAACATAATTTATAAAAAAAGCATTTTTTTTGAAAGCCACTTTTGTACGAAAACAATCCATGAAAAAATAAGCTTACAAGTATTTATTGCTTATATTGTAGGTTAAAATAAGGCGTGGAAGGAATCTTCACAGTAATATGTAATCAGTAATTAGCATAAACGATTTGTATAAAATTCCCAATGCGTCATCAGGCACCAAAATTTAATATACCGTTCAAACTAGGCACAATTGTATACAACGTTTAGTCAGTCAAAGGTAAACAAGCTGTTGAAAGCCGGTTTTCCTAAGCAGAGGAAATCATTACTAGCAAAGTTGTGAAAGATGTGTTGACCAATATTAGCCCAAAACGTTACTTTGCTTTAGTAAATTTTTCACTTTTCCTGGCGTCAAGGTCGATAGTCTGAGCCAGGTGTACTCATACATGAGCCTGTGCGTAGTAGTAGACTTTAAGTAAGTTTATAAGGCAAGATACATTCCTTCAAAGTCTGAATTCTAGTCCGAACAACTACTACCACCAAGTTTTTGGTCCACTCCTAGTCAGTATTTTCAGTTTGACTCAGGCTCAAGGAATTTTTTAAAATTTGCATTTGATTTATATGCATTTTTAAAGCATCTTACACTATATTGTCAAGGACAGTAGAGTCATTAACTAATTGCCTAAATTATAATTATTGATCAGTCTATCAGTACATATAACTTCACCAAGATGGTAAGAACATAATCCAAATTCTGAAAGATATCTAAACATTTAAGTTATTTGCTCAATTTAAAATGTACTAAATTGTAGTCACAAAGGGTTCATGCTCAGCTCATTTATTTTTTACTAGCTTGGGTTCCAATTCTTACGTAAATGGATACTGACCAACCGATTGACTGACTGACGGCTGTTTGACTCCTGCATAGATCGATTGGTGTCAATATTGCGTAATAAAGTCAAATGACTTTCACAAAGTGATCTCCGACAATTTTTCTGACAGTTCGGCTCACGGCATACGGTGGCTTTTTCTGCGAAATCAGAGAGCATTGCATGCCCAAATATTTACGCTCACATATTGTGTACATTAGTCTATAATTATTGACATCATTACCATCAGAAAAAAATGTTATTGATGATGTCTTTAGCCCAACATTGTCATTTTATTTCTTCTGCATACGTCTCCTGATTATCAACTTTTAGTCAGGACCTACCTACCACATGTCCCTTTTTTATGTAACCTAATTTACGATTCGGTTTTTTCCTTCACACTCTCACTTTGTTTCAATGACATGGTGCCCTTTCCTGCCCTTAGTTTTGACATAGGAGTCGAATGTCAGCAATTCTGCAGTTCGTGCACATGCTTACTTTTCGAATGAACCTGTTGGACAGCGTTTCAGTGGCGAATATGACACTAATTTCAAAATGCAATCACTCATTTTTTATTACCTCTTTCTCTATTTTTTTGTCCGTAAAGAAATGTAGGAAAGCATGGAAATGGAAATCGTTGCACAATGCAACTTTTTGGCAATTTTGTTTACGTGAGGGAAATAATAATCAAGACACGTGTGAAACATAGAGACAAGTAGTTTTAGATATGGACGCAGCTGCTCCTAGCAAGCATGAGAATAACCATGAACAATTGCTCATCTTAAAATATCGGGAAAGGTTATGTTGCAGACATTTGATTTTGCGCTTGACCCGTTTGGATTAGTTAAGATGGGAAAGTACGCAATAATGTTAGAAGATTCAGTGTCGCAGCAGGTATTCTACAAAATTCTACTTGGTCTCGTCTCACAAAACCAAAGGAAAGGTTACTTGATCTAGAAAAACTAGAGCAAAAAGGGAATTGGTCTTTAAATATCGCTTTAGTAATAATTTATGCAATCCATAGCTGATAAATTAAAGTATCGATTGGCCGTCACCGTTTAAGCACATTTGGCTGATGTTTATGCACGCAAAAAAAGAAGCAAAAAATTGGAAAGTAAATTATGCGCTAATTTTTCATGTAAAAAAATAGGAGGAACATTTCACGATGTAGGGTCCTACCCTATATTGGGTCATAAAAGTTGATATTTTGCTAGACATAGAAGCTGATCAGTTGACTTTTGAAGTGGGGTATTGGAATTAGATTCACTCGTGCTAAATGTATTGCAACCGCTTTACTGTCGTTTATTATGAAAAGTATAAAAAAATCTGGCAAATTACAAGAGTGACATTCAAACGTGCGTTCGTTAGTTGGTTTGGATTGGAGACTAAAACATTTACAGATAGTGAGTGCAATGAATGGCTTCGCATCGGCAGAATAAACAAGCTATCAAAATGATGTTGCATAATGTGATTCTATCAAAGCAATATGAAAACACTCATCTAGACTCTTGAATCTTGAATGTTTGTTAACCTGAGCGTTTGTCGTATTCATAATTATTATTATTGCCTTGTGAGGCGTACAGGGAATGGGTGCTAAATTACTATATTTTTCTAGAATTTCGAGTATTCTATAAGAGGAAACGTCACGACGAAAAGATTTTTTTTTTACTAAAAAAGTAAATGCTCAAGCCACAATAATTAATTATGTATTTGGACGGGGTACAGTGTACTCATTACGCTAGCTGCACGATAGAAGAAGTTACTAATGTGATGTGCGAAGTTGACCAGTTGTTCATGCGTACATTAATCAGTTGCAAAAATCGTTTCTGGCTGCTAATATTTGGCAATCCCAAAAATATACAGAATAAAAATTTGTATGCATTTCGAAATCCAGTCACCCATCCACTTTTTCTTTTAGGCATTTTCACCAAGCTAGTTTGCATATCCTGGACTGAAAATGGTCATAGGTAGTTCCAAAAGAGAGCCTATTGTGTTGCTTAAGCTTATTAAGCTAAGGCTTAATTTAATTCTAAGGGATTATGATTATTATCTTGCTTATTGGAATCACAGACCCAAATCTCAATTTTTTTTAAAAATGCGAAAACATCGCGTAATAATTTGTTTAAAAATAACAATCAAAGAAAAAAAGAGACGGTACAGAGTGCAACAATAGGGATGAAATAATAATAATGAGGGTGGCAACTGCTAAAGTCACATTTTTATTGCTACTTGTGTCGCTGCTAACCACTACAACTTCACTTCATCATCATTTGAGAAAGGATGGTTGAGTTCCCTTTCTATATTTATCTTTATCGTTGCACTTACGAGGTGGTAGGTATGTGCGCAATCATAATCAATTTTTTCAATCGTTATGACAGGTGGTCCCATAATTTATTCATGTCACCAAAAATGTTTTTAAAAATGAAATTAAAAAGAAAAAGTGAATGAATGGTAGAAACCTACCTTTAAAAAAATAATTTTTTTTAGCGAGCAAATAAAAAGTGAAAAATAATTTTTGTGTGGAATGTCAAGTCTTTACGTAAAATTTTAAACCGCCTATAAAACGCAAACACTACATGCAATGTCTAGATAAAGTAGGGTTACAGGACCCAGAAAAAAATCGTTGTTTTGTTTTGTAGGTAAACCTTTTGAAATAATTGATTCATGCATGTCTGCAGAAAAAAGACCAGTTAGGCTAATTATTCTGCACGTAATGCGACAAGAACTTATTAACTAGGTACATACTTGGAATTCAAAGAAAATGAATTTTTCACGACGCACAAAGGAAGATAGTGTATGAGCATGAAATTGTGTGACACGATGAAAAACAGGCTAACATGAGGACACTTGGATATCAAGGGAACTGAATTGGGTGTCTTCTGATTATGTACATTGTTTTCTGATTTTGACGAAATATTCCTGACTTTAGACGCCAGTTCTACATATGTCAAGATTGAGCATCTGGTGTCAATCTTACGTTAAGTCCGTAGACTTGATGAAAATGAATTTGTATAATAGGTGATTCAAATTAAACTGGTAACCGGACCATAAATGAGTTTCCTTGATGAGAGTTGGTACCTAACTAAAAGATTTATGAATGACAGACAAGCAGTTCTTTGTCACCAACTACGCCCTTTGCGATTCAAAAATAGAAAATACATACGTTTTCTACATCCCAATGGATAATTTATGGAGGTATGCTCAATATGTAAAATGATTTATTTGACTGTGTCATAACCAAAATTGTTAGTACCCTAAGTACCCTGATTTTTCAGTTTTAATCAGGATTGTAAAACCGGTAGGAATATAATCAGAACGGAAGGCGAAATTCAAATTGCTAAGGAACGCAAAAAAAATCTGAAAAACCAACTCTTGGGATGGCTTCCGCTTTATAAAAGCCATATAATTCGCTTGCATGAACTTAAGTAGCTCCACGACAAACCTTTGCTAATTAATGGGATCGTTGACTACATGTCAGTCCGAGAATCGTTACTGGGATTAAACCCACTAAGAAACTTTGGGAATAAGTTTTCTAACGGCGATATTTTTACTAAAAATTTGACTTGATTGGTCTCTTATGTATGCATAGATGGTCCTATATACCTACATTACAGTTACATTGTTTGCATTCAAATGATTTTTTACCTGTCATAAGAGTCACAAG
>JAANSQ010002570.1:0-11673 GCA_036850885.1 Lepidocyrtinus dapeste | reverse complement strand
CTTGGCCGCTTCAGTCAATCCACCGTTATCTTCACTCGGAGGGGTAGATGGTACGGTGGGTTCGCCCAGTACTAATGGTTCTACACTAAGTGGTCGATCAATTAACTTGAGTTCCTTGTCTAGTTTGTCGACAGCAGGATTAACTAGTAACGGGAGCTATCACACAAACGCAATATTTTCGGTAAATATCAGATTTACCTTTCCGGAAAGGTTGAATTATAAGCAATTCTTAATTATATTGTTTCCCTTTAATTTTTCAGAATCAGATTGAAGGTCCAGATGGAGCCAATTTATTTATATACCACTTACCTCAGGACTTCACTGATGCTGATCTTCTCCAGGCATTTTTACCCTTTGGCTCAATAATTTCTGCCAAAGTATTCATCGATAAAGGAACAAATCTATCGAAATGCTTCGGATTTGTGTCTTATGATAATAATCTCAGTGCTCAACTTGCCATTCAAGCTATGAATGGCTTTCAGATTGGAACAAAGAGGTTAAAAGTACAATTGAAAAGATCTAAGGACAAACCATATTAAACCTACTGATATTTCCACCGGAAGAATCGGATGTGATACGAGATTGCTAAATATTAGTATTGTTAATTAATTACAGCAGTTATAAATCACAAAACATTTAATTTTTGAACGGTAGTCAGATTACATTTGGATTTGTCTGCTTTGTCTCATCGTATCATTTTGCCCCATATATAGTTTTAATTGTTTAAGTCCAATAAAATAAAAAAATAGTTAATGAAAAACCTAGTGCAAATATTATCTATATGCGAGCTTTATTATAAAACTATATTAATGATCAGACTGATTAAACTAACAATGAAGTAAGCCATTCAAACCTTTCGCTGATCCTTAGAATGAATGAGATCATTAGTAGGCAAACAAAATACGCCCAGACAAGAAACGGCTCATTCAATTCAATAATTCCGTATCATCACTGCAACTCGTTTACCAGTGCAGAGCCCCAGCCTCAGATCCACTATTCTACTTTTTAAAAATTTATTAATCAAATAGCATTCGATAACATCTTGCTGATCGTCGTCTTTGAAACTCTTTCTAAAGAAAGTAGAACAGGGTTAGGTTGGGTACAGAAATCCTAGTCGTTTCTTTTGCTCTGCTTCCTGTCATCTAAATCTCATCATCAGCACGTCATGTCGGTTGATTTTTCTACAGAAAGCAAATATTTATCGGGAAAAAATGCAACTTTGTAGCCTATGAAGGAAAGGATACATACCAAATGAGCTAAAACCAGAAATCATACATGCATATTTAAAACTGACACTTTACTGTTCAAAAGGAGTGTCATGCATATTAAATTCAAACAGATTACGGTGCATGGTGCATCCTATTTTCCATTTCCTGCATAAAAATCCGAGATGAGTAGGCGAACTACCTCGAACGAGATAAAAAACTGAAGCTGAGTTGAAAATCAGGGAAAATTAGAAAAAGCAGAGAGCATTAGGCGTGCTCGTACACAATAACACCCTCATTAGTATACAAACACGTTTTCCTGAGAATCGGAATGATCGTTATTTTCACAATAATTACAATTAGCATGATTCCAACACGCAAGTAATGGAGAGCTTGTAATTTTTTCTCTTGAGAAATCAAAGATCTCGGTCATGACAAATGCAATAGAAAGCACAAAATACGCTTTATATTACAATACAAAATAGCAATGAAGAAATACGAAAAAATTGATAATGCTCCGTTTTTTCATTATAAAGGCAGTTAGGGGAATTTCAATTCCATTTTTAACGAAGCAGCGAGCTAGCTAGCAACATTAATTATTCCAATCGATCCTATCTGCTTATTACGGATAACTAAGAAATTGTAAACATTTTGTTCTGAGGCGCATTAATGAATACAGTGAGAAAACATGATCAAAAGCATTGTAGGTGAGTACGCATTACGCATACCACTCGTTTGGGTTTGAGTCGAGTCGAGTCGAGTCTACTTGACTCGACAAAAACAAAAAGAATTTCTACAGCTGAGCTGGGTACATTAAAGGACCGGAAAGGCCGATTGTCATTAAATGAAATTTTAAGTAATTTTTTGGATATCTCTAAATATCAGTGGACTTTTAGGTAAAGCTTATCTAGCCTGTGTTCGGCATCCACTTCAAAGTTTGAATATTATCTTTGTGAAAGTGATGATGATTTAGTGATGGTGTCGTCGAGTGTCAACTGAAATGTCAAAAAGGCTAAATAATTTGAAAGTTATGTGGATCTAGTGATCTAGATCTACGAAATTGAGTCGTACTCTATGTGATAAGTGCATTATTAAATGTAGAAAATAAGTGCACTTCTTTTAGAGTGCATTTAATCTCACCTGTCACCAATTTACCCCGTAGAAAATAATTCGAGGGAATCATGGCTAAAACGGGTGTGTTACCGTTCGTGCGGGGGATTGATTTCTCTCAGAATGATTTTAAGGTAGATTTCGTATTTATAGTTTTCCCGGATGAATGAATAAAAGGATTAAAAATTAGTTAAATCATATCATGTTCTTTGTACACTTCATAGACGAAAAAGTTCCCAGAGTCCGTTAAAGAAATGCAGGGACTGCGCTGGCTCCGGCTTGACAAGACAAGCATGAAAGAGATTCCTGCTGAACTTGGGACGTTACAAAAGTTGGAACATATATCCTTGCGAAGAAATCAGTTGGAGAAAGTATTTGGGGAATTAACGTCTCTTCTATGTTTACGCACTATAAATCTCCGCCACAATAAACTGAAAAGTTCAGGAATTCCTCCGCAGATGTTTGAGCTTGATGATTTGACCACTTTGGACTTGAGTTTACATATATCCTTGCGAAGAAATCAGTTGGAGAAAGTATTTGGGGAATTAACGTCTCTTCCATGTTTACGCACTATAAACCTCCGCCACAATAAACTTAAAAGTTCAGGAATTCCTCCGCAAATGTTTGAGCTTGATGATTTGACCACTTTGGACTTGAGTTGGAATAACTTGAGGGAGCTTCCACAAGGCTTGGATAAGGCGCGCTCTTTGCTAGTGCTTAACCTAAGCAATAATTGGTCCTTAAACTTATATTTATTATTCAAATAATTTTTCCCAGATCTATTCCAAAATCAGTGTAAATTAAAATTGGGCTTCATCTTAACTTAAAATTTATAGTATTGAGGTCATACCCGGAAATGTATTGATGAATTTAACGGATCTGCTTTATCTGGATGTGAGCAATAATAAGCTGGAAACACTGCCGCCTCAAACAAGAAGACTGGTTCACATGCAGACTTTGATTCTGAATGATAACCCTTTAGCGCTATTCCAATTTCGGTAAATACGAATAGATAAGGTCACATAGCGTCAACTTATTTATTTAATTGACGAATTCAAATTCATTTAGACAACTGCCATCTTTAGTGGGACTCCAAACACTGCACATGAGAAACACACAACGCTCACTTACAAACTTCCCCAACAACTTGGAAGCCTTAGCCAACCTAACTGACATAGACTTGAGCAAAAACACGCTAACTAAAATCCCCGACGGTTTGTTTACCGTTCCAACGCTAAAACGACTCAATCTAAGCGAAAACCAAATGAAAGAAGTGCCTTCTGCTATTGACATGTGGCAAAAACTGGAAGTTTTAAATTTATGCCGTAATGAACTCTCATCTCTTCCACCGTCGCTTTGTAAGCTAAACTCTTTAAGAAGATTGTTGATCAACGGGAACAAACTGGATTTTGAAGGAATACCATCGGGAATTGGGAAGTTGGCTTATTTGCAAGTTTTCTCCGCAGCTAATAATCAACTTGAAATGATTCCCGAGGGGCTTTGCAGATGCGGTTCCTTGAAGAAGCTTATTCTTAGCGGAAACAGACTAATCACAGTGCCCGATGCTATACACTTGCTCACTGACTTGGAAGTCCTAGACTTAAAGGATAATCCAGATTTGGTCATGCCACCGAAACCAACCGAGTCTATGGTGTCTGGCAGAGATGTGCGATTTTATAATATCGACTTTTCTTTACAAAATCAGTTACGATTGGCCGGTGCCATTATGCCCCCTCAACCGCCACCAGCACCGAGCAAGGACCCCATTGCTCGAAAGATGCGACTCCGACGTAGACATGTGGATCAAGCAGAAGCTGACACTGCCCAAGCTAAGATCCTAAAGGGTATGAAGGATATAGCCAAGGATAAGGATAATAGAAATTACAACGAACTTAAGCAGGCCGAGCCTTTGAAGCCAAAAAGGTATTACATAAAAACTTATAACTTATTTTATTTTAAAGTTTAAAAGTTAATCAAAGTTGTAATTAAATTCTTTAGATGGGATGAAGCATTAGAAAAGCCACCTCTAGACTATTCCGAGTTTTTTGACGAGGACGTTGGACAGATTCCTGGTATCGTTGTTTGGGAAATTGAAAACTTCCTCCCAAACCAAATCGACGAAGCTGCTCATGGAAAGTTTTACGAGGGAGATTGCTACATCATTCTCCAGACCATTTTGGATCAGAATAATTCGCTTGATTGGAAAATTTACTTTTGGATTGGAAATAATGCTACGGTACATAGATTTATTTCCTGCTATCATGATTGAAGCCGTTAAAACTGTTGATTAAATCAGAATCAAATAGCAATGGTATATTTTCTTATTCTCTAGCTTGACAAGCGTGCTTGTGCTGCTATTCACGCAGTGAATCTCCGAAATTATCTCGGTGCGCAGTGTCGGACAGTAAGGGAGGAACAAGCAGACGAAAGTGACGAATTTATTGCTCTATTCGATTCCCAAATAGCTTATATCGAAGGTGGACGAACTGCCAGTGGTTTCTATACAGTGGACGAAGTTGTAAGGAAAATTATTGTCTTCATATTTATCTATTTGTCTTCTATTATTTTCTACTTTTAATTTTATTTTCATATCATTATCATTCAATTCAAAACTTCATATATTCTATATATTCTCTTTTGTAGTCTTCATCGTTGCATAATTTTTATACATCATTAACACTGCATATCATTCATGCATATCAGTGATGGCAGTAATTATTATTGATCAACGGTTTAATTTAATGGAAGGTTTTTAATTTAATTTAATGTCATTCAGAATGGGCCCATCGAGCCATGAAAATAATGAATCCAAGCTTAGGCATTACTCCTTTCCTTGCATTAGCTCATGTGAGAAAATCCACTTTTGACAAAGCCTGTAGACCATAACAGAGGGAAAACCAAAGCCTTTTCTATTTTTCTGCTAAAAGCTGACATAAATTGGGAATAAACAGAACTACACTTAATTTAGCGCATGAAGAATAAAATGCATTGTTCAATTTTAGTTTTAATAGAATGTACTAGTTTAATTTAGTATTTAGTTTAGTTAGTAGTTTCTTAACGGAACATATATCATATTCAAAAGCAATTTCTACAAGCGTGTATGACCATCACGTTTAAACTGTTAAACAAAACGATCATCTTTAATAAGATATACTGGCGTTAATTAAAGAGGTAAGACAATTTTACAATTTTGATAATAATATTTTCAATCAATTAAATTTATTGGTTCAACTCATGAATCATGAATCCATTTGGAATTATTCTTTTAGTCGAAATCCCATTCGAACTTTGAAAATGGATAGCGAATCGCAAGACACCAAAGCTCCTACAGAAGCTGTAGAAAATGAAGCAGTGAAGGTGGAGGAAACTGCGAAAACAACAACCTCCGACTCTATATTAGACTCCGATTCTGAGACGGAACCAAAGGAGAAAATAAAAACCCAAATGATATGTTTCGGTGATGTAAAAGTGGAAGTTCCTACAAGTGCTTCTGAGGGTGAATGTTTTGTAGATATTAATGAAGATGCAGCTTCAGTCCTTTCCTTAGATTCTGAGAATTCTTCTTCCTCTGAAGAAGAATTTACTGAGCAAAAGCGAAAGTATACGCCCCGGGCAAGGAAAAGAAAGGTTCCGGATGAAGTAAAAAAAGAGCAAAACTCTCAAATTAAGAAAATCAACCTGGATAAACTCACCTTAAAAATTATGCCTATGCAAATTCTAAAACGGACATCGACCACACTAGCGGAGAAATTAAAGATATTGGAGCGCATCAAAAATGGAGAAAGTCAGTCGAAAGTAGCATCAAGTCTGAAACTGAATAGGTCCACTATTCAAAATATTTGGTCGGAGCGTGCGAGATATGAAGAGTTGTCCGGTGAAATGGGTGCCGAGAAGAGGAGATGTAGGAAACCTACTTATGGGGAATTAGAGAAGCAAGTGTTAAGCTGGGTGGAACAGATGCAGAAAGAAGAAACTCCGGCAAATGGACCACAGATTTGCGAACACGCCAGAATGGTCGCCAAAAGAATGGGAATAGAGAATTTCTCCGCAAGCTCGGGTTGGCTCATTAGTTTTCGTAATAGAAACAATGTGGCGGTTCCCAAAATGCGAAAGTTTTTTCCTAATGGAATGCCCAAGAAAGTAAAACCTAATTCGAAGCCTAGGAAAAATTGTAAAGGTGGTAAGAAAAAAGCGAGCATGCAGGGTTATCAAGATGGAAATGATGACAATGGTGACTGGGATGCTGGGATTAACTTCGAAGAAGCTATGTTAGGATATTCTCAAGACGAAGGAGATACAGTGGAGGAATCTCAATTAGCGACATCACCCACTGACTTAAAACCTCCTGTAGCAAAAAAGTCATTTGCCTCTAACACCACTACATACTCGGCCAAAGCAAAAAAGGCTCAGAGCAGATGGATCACAGATACATGGTCTCGACTAAGTCACGGTTACCAGCCAAAAGATATATTCTTCTTGGATGAGTTCGGCTTATTTTATAGAGCTCTACCAGAGGACTACAAACAATTCCAGGGTCTTTCATGTTTCGACGGAGAGTCGGCAGCGGAAAGACTGAGTGTTCTTCTGGGAACTAATGCCTTGGGCTCGGAGAAACTTAAATTAGCCATTGTAGGGTCATCCCCTTATCCTTCGAGCTTTGGCCATAATTGGAACCAAACCGAACAAGAAAAGCTCCCCACAGAATATTGGTTTCATCCGAAGGCCTTCATCACCTCAGATATTGTATCCTCTTGGCTAAGTCGGTGGAACACAAGACTAGAAACGGAACAAAGGAAAGTTTTAGTTGTTTTGGGAAGTTCAAGGGTACATCAAACTGTACAGACTCTTTGCTCATCTCTGAGTTGTGTTAGTATAGTCGTCCTTCCTGCCGTTTTGGGGGCTTCATCTATTAACCTTCTAGAGACGGTGATTAGTTACCGAACTTAAGAAACATTATAAGCAGTCCTTCCTCAATAAACTCATCAGGAAGAAGGAAGCCAAGGATTCAAGCATGAGGATAAGCCTTCTTGACGCTAGTGCTTTGCTCCATGTATCCTGGGAAAACGTAGACCCATCTTTGATCGCTGATGTATTCGTAAAGTCTGGATTGATCAAGGAAGAAACCCTAGATAAAGGATAAGGATAATCTTGAAAATCAAAAAAAGACGATGGACGAACGACTGAGCATGAAAACTGTAATTCAGACCGCTAGAGAAGTTGGAGTAAAGTTCCCCAAGGAGTTGACCTTTAGAGCTTTTTTGGAAATTGATGAGAATTTGATTGCTGTTGACACCTCCACTGGCTTTCTTGATGGAAGGTATAAAACATCAAAATCGAATAGATTTAATTAAAAAAATTGTTTTCATACGACCAATGAATTAATGATGGAAATTAACTTTTTTTAGGAGTAATATTGTGGAGGATGATGAGCCCCCGTGCGTTACCCCTCCATCTACCAACAACCTTATGGATTCTTTAGATCAGCTTAGAAACTGGGCTGTGGCATCTACTTCAATGACATCGAAAGAGTTAAAAGGGTTTCATGAGGCTGTTTGTTTTCTCCAAACGTTTTGTATGAATCGCGTTCCCCTTCCTTCCTCCCAAAACGCGTCTGTGTCATCCGTACCCTCTACATCCTTACCCGTCCTCGGTAGAAAAAGCGATGCAGCTACAATGCATAGTATTCAACTTTGTCAGATTCCATTTACACGCGTTTCCAATCAAAGTGGGAGTGGGAATCATAGTCAAGTCATCATGAATGATAATGAAAGTACAAGTTCCAGTGTAAGCGTCTATTCCACTGTGGATACTAGAGCTATACAGTCCACCTCATCTGGACCAGTGTATGGAATACACGTTCCTAGTCTAACCTCCGCTTCTACTTTCGGGAATCAGTCCCAGTTGGGCAACATAAATTATATTATTTCTAACGGACAGATACAAGAGCTAACTGCAGCGGCTAATCTTCTCCAGCATCATCAGCAACAAAATCAGCACGTTCATGGTCAATATTATGGGCATCATAACTAACTTTTTTATATGAATTATGATGATGGTATTGAATTTTGTGCAATAAAAAATCTTTTTAATGATCAATTATGCTAATGAAAGTTTATGCAGTTGCAATAATTTCATGGAAAGAAAATTCATAGTTTGAAAATTTTTTGATTTGATTATGTATTACTTATACTTGGAATTTATTTCGGAAAATTGTTGATTTTTTAAAGGAATATATGAGTAGGCTCTATCGTGTTCATGGGAAAGGATCATCGATCCAATTGGAACCTGTGCCGCTTGACTGGAAGTTCTTGGACCCTCGCTTTGTCTTCATCCTGGATGACGGCCTGAAGATTTACGTTTGGATGGGGAAGAAGTCCAAGAGCACTCTTCGTCCCAAAGCCAGGTACCAGCTATGTCCTCTTACAATGATCCTGCAGAAAAAAGTTGATATAGATTAGTAATTAATTTTTATTAAATTTGTTTTTTATGGTAGACTAATGGCTGAGAAAATCAATAAGGAAGAAAGAAAGAACATGGGAGAAATCTTTGTGTTTACTGAAGGACAAGAAGTGGGCGATTTTTGGATAGTATTGGGGGCCTCGGAAAATGGAGAAAGCCCATCGGAGCCGTTAGAGGTAAGAGTTATTTTTAAATTACCTGGGTATTCAACGCTGAGAGGGTCTTTGGTCTTGTCCAGCTGTCCTAGCTTGTCTTCCTTCCTTAAGCTTAACAACAAGATGGTTTAGGTACTATTGGGCAACAAGCAGGAGGGCTGGAGAAATAAAGGGGAAATCGTTACGAATTTCGAAACACATAAGGTTACTGGTATAAGATTGTGTTTAAGAGGATAACTTACCCGCATGGAGAAGGACAGGAAGGAGGAGGACTGAAAAAAAATTAGGGGTTTAGGAACTTTGATCAAGGAAGAGTTTAGGCTTAGATAAGTATTTGTTAGACTTCTTACCAGCATGGAGAGCATCTTGGAGGTGGGCTGGATTGAAAAAAGAATTCCCTTACATGATTAGAAGTGATTAAAAGATAAGCTTTGAAGGTTAACTTACCAGCAAGGGCTTGGACAACACCTGGGAGGTGGGCTGGATTGAAAAAAGTTTTCCCATGATTGGAAATGATTAAAAGATATAAGCTATTAAGATTAACTTACCAGCACGGGCTTGGACAACACCTTGGTGGAGGGCTGGATTGAAAAAAGAATTCCCTTGCATGATTGGAAATGATTAAAAGATATAAGCGTTGAAGACTAACTTACCAGCAGGGCATTGGGCAACATCTTGGAGGTGGGCTGGATTGAAAAAAGTTTCCCTTTCATGATTGGAAATGATTAAAAGATAAGCTTTGTGAAGATTAACTTACCAGCAAGGGCTTGGGCAACATCTTGGAGGTGGGCTGGATTGAAAAAAGTTTTCCCTTACATGATTGGAAATGATTAAAAGATATAAGCTTTGAAGATTAACTTACCAGCATGGGCTTGGACAACACCTGGGAGGTGGGCTGGATTAAAAAAAAGGAATTCTCTTATATGATTGGAAATGATTAAAAGATAAGCTATTAAGATTAACTTACCAGCACGGGCTTGGACAACACCTTGGTGGAGGGCTGGATTGAAAAAAGAATTCCCTTGCATGATTGGAAATGATTAAAAGATATAAGCGTTGAAGACTAACTTACCAGCAGGGCATTGGGCAACATCTTGGAGGTGGGCTGGATTGAAAAAAGTTTCCCTTTCATGATTGGAAATGATTAAAAGATAAGCTTTGTGAAGATTAACTTACCAGCAAGGGCTTGGGCAACATCTTGGAGGTGGGCTGGATTGAAAAAAGTTTTCCCTTACATGATTGGAAATGATTAAAAGATATAAGCTTTGAAGATTAACTTACCAGCAAGGGCTTGGACACTTAGGAGGGCAGCAAGGCGAACTGTCAGGCAGGCAGGATGTCAGGCATTAGTACCAGGGAAATCATATGGGAAAAGCAGTGTATTACGGTTTTTGTTTTCTTACCAGCATGGGGGTCCGCAGCTAATAAAAACAACTCCGCACGGTGGTGAACACATTTTGATGGTTAAAGGATAGGCCGTTCACTAAGAATTTAGAGGTTGAGGGAAGAAAGACTTATTATTCAAATCTTACTGATTATTTGAAACTCTTGTGATTCCGAGGAAAAGAAAATTAGAACTGAGGATTTTTGACTGGATTTTCCGTGCGGTCAATTTTCCGCTGACTTGAATTCTTGTTGATTTTATAAAATGATAAATGGACGTGTGGTTTCGATGGCAATTTTTTGGTATAAAAAAATCTAGGTTTCGTTAGCGTTGCCAGGTATGCTTTGCATATGCCCTTGCTCATGACTTGCAGTTTGTCACGGTTGTGTTGTATATGAAAGGTGACAATTTGAGTTGGAATCGGTTCTAAATGAGTGAATTTATTGAGAATTTAGTTTCAATTCATTTTGAATATTATAATGAGATCGACTGGTACAATTGAAGCACTTTTTTCGAAGAATGGTTTTGAATTTGATTTCGTGTCCTCTTCTACCCCTTCATGTTACTTGGATAGCTACTAGGGATTTCTAAATCTTGGTCGGAACTCCATACACCTGCAGCCACATCCATAAGTGTTGCTTACGGTCGTTTTCAAACAAGAGTTTCTCGAATGACAGATGAAGGTTGTTGTCTTAGGCTCGCAGGGTACGCAGCAGCATGGAGTGCATGGAACACAACAACAAGGCGGAGTACAGTCACACCAGCTAGATTTTAAATCCAAATAGGCCACAAAACCTTGTTTGGCACAACGGCAAGACTTGCAAGATGGGGTTGACATTTTAGAATTTTAGGATTGTTAGGTTAGGCCCTGTAAAACAATTATTGCGAAGGAAATTGATAGTAAGGAATGCAATAGTAAATTAACTTTACGATTTAGTGTTTCAACGCCCGGGAAATATTACGTAAAAAAAACTTGGAAAGGTTTAAAATGTTTCACGAGCAACGGAAACTCGCAGTTGAAATTGAGTCGGTTCATGCAAGGTCAGAATCCAAGCATAATAAATTGCCAGTGAATGCATAAATACGAAGAAGAAACTAGTTTTGTTTGAAGAAATGTAGAATTGGTTTTATTTGAGAATTTCGAAGCTTTTTAACGTATTGACTAATAGTTTGGATTTTGCTGGAGAATTCAAGTAATTAGTAGGAATTTAGAATGATGCTTCTAACAGTTTCTTTTTGGCATCGGACAAATTGGAGGGCAGGAGTAAGGTTGTGGGTCGCAAATTAATCTGCAGCGGGGTTGTCTTGGAGGACCTGGCATGGGACAGTTTGAAGGACTTCCGCATGGATCGTAACCGTC
>JAANSQ010002569.1:0-11677 GCA_036850885.1 Lepidocyrtinus dapeste | reverse complement strand
CAGCGCAGGATGCATTCCTTCATTTAAACTTTCATACGCCACCATAATCATTCCATTCCAATGCAGTGACTCACATCACCGCAGTTCTTTCACAGCCCCATCAAAAACTCAACGCCTCACAATCAGCTCATATCTCCTAATGACTAATTACACACTACCGTTTACTTGATTAAAATTGCATGGCAGACACAAAAGCATCGTTTAATTTTCCTAGAACTCGTAAAGTCATAAATCGCATTGGATTGGCCATAGTGCAAATGACGAGAAAATACTAAGCTCTCCACATTTTGTCACCTTCCTGCCTGTTTCATCGCTGATTGTGATTACTACACTCCGTCGGCATAAGATTCACATTAGTTTCGTTCTTCATTTGCACCAATACTCGACTACTCTCGCCAAACTAACATTTATCCTCGGTCTAATCTACGAAGGAATAGAAGAAAAGTGGACATAGCCATATCGGTTCTTGTTCAAGCGCAGCAAGTAAGTCATTCATTTTCCTTAAACATTATATCACAGTCCTTACAATCCTTTGTGGGAGTATGACAATAAGGAGCAACGTGTAATAACACCATAAAAGTACAAAGCACATGGGTAAGGTTAAACCAAAGGAAGGAAAAAAGATTTTTTTGAGCAGTTTAAGCATTAGAAAAAAAAGAATAACAAAACATGCATACTTAACATGTGTATCGCTTCGAGCCAAGTCAAACTAGTCCAAAGTCAAAATCTTCAANAGGAAAAAAGATTTTTTTGAGCAGTTTAAGCATTAGAAAAAAAAGAATAACAAAACATGCATACTTAACATGTGTATCGCTTCGAGCCAAGTCAAACTAGTCCAAAGTCAAAATCTTCAATATTTTTCTCTCTTTTCCTGTATGCATAAGGAAAAAAAGGTAATGTAAAGTACGTTTATTCCTTGATCTAATCCTTTCCCTGTTAAAACCAAACCACAAAATAAAAATAAGATTTTATTTTCAGTTGAACTTACTCAGAGGAAAAAAAATCTAAGCTAAGCCATACAAAAACAGTCATATACTCTTACAATGTTATCCAATTCAACGGATCATTTTTTTTCCTTTCTGTTGCTGCATTTTTTCGCTCAAGTGAAGGAGTGAGTATATTTTTGTACAAAAATAGTAAAAAAATTAGTACGTGCAACGTTACAATCATAAAAAATGAACAAAAGAGGTACACGAGAGCGTTGATATGATTGCAGTAAGTGAAAAAAAGATTCTAGATTGGCAACGAGCCAGACATATTTTTATATTTCTCTTCGTTATCTTCATCTTAAGAGTTTTTTTATAAACAAAGTACCAAAAAAAGAATTTCTTTTAGTTGACTTCACATAGGCTAACGTCTTGTAAAGTTCTAAGTGCATATTGCATTCCGCCGCGGTTGCAATGCAGATTTTTGTTTTGTCTGAAGGAATAAAGTGAATGCATGGCTGTTTCTAAGGCCCAAAATAGTTAATTTTTTTTTGCTCGAGTGGATTGTAGGATTGTAGGGGTTGAGTAAGTTGGAATTAGGCTGATTAAGTTAGCCTTTTGCTTTACAAGGGTTGTCATTCTGTATCAGTTTTTGTATCTCGAAATATTGCTCCACCGAGCAAATAATATTTATGACAAATTAACTTACTTTGTAAACAATAAGGTAAAGGAATTTAATGTTTGTACGCTTACTGTCGTTCTTAAAATCTTAAGTCTTTTGAGAGTGTTATCATTCATCCATTATTGACCCACTTGTCAAATAAAAGTAAAAGACCGTTACAATTTACAAGTTTACGAGGGCTCTCATGTCATGCTCTTAGGAAGGAGCCGGTGGTCGAGCCAAAAGCAAATATTTATTTTCATGAAATCATCCTTATTCAAATGGGATAACAGGACATTAATAAATACTCAAATAGTGTCCACTTGTGCCCAAGAGGATATGCCAGGAGGAGTGTGTAGTGCTTTCGAGTTTTTCAGAGTGAGTAACGGTTCTTGTCTTTGGATACGTTTCAAGTAGTGTCAAGTTGTGATTGTATAGGAGACGATAGGATCATGCTACCAAATTGACTTTGTAGATTAGGATGAAATATACAAATATAGTATGAGTAGGTATTTCAGGTAGACTACAATGTAACACATAAATTACGATAGTTTTCCTCTGTTTTATGGGACAGGTAAAATTATTGATTTTTCTTGGCATGTCCACCCATTTCTAAGTTACTAGGCTTAGATTAGGTTGAAACAGCGTCAGAATTTTTGATGAATTCCTAAAACCAGCTTGAGCCAACTGAAGCATATAGCACGCTAGGAGTTTTGGCGTCGTTGTTTTTCCTCCTTGTGGTAGTTACTAAGCTTAATAGCTTCATTTATAATTTTTCAAGGTGTCTTTATCTGCCACTGTTGTTCCACCATAAATTAGTATAGACGCTTTTGTACGGTCAGTCTCATCATCATTATTTCGTGCTTTGGGCTTGATTGTATTAAAATGGAAATGAAAATTGATTTGAGAGCAAATTGCTTTTAGCTAGAACTGTATCTGAAATCCCCAAGAGAGATATTGGACATCATATAGTATTTCTTCTGGTTTGGAAGAGTTTTTGGAGGTCATTTTTTATTCTACTTGGTTTGGATGAACTAGGAAGGCATAAGCGCTTTGAGGTTGGTGCATCCTTAGGTTCATGCATCTTGCAGAGTAACGGCATTTTTACATGCATTTTTTTGGCATTTCTACAGTAATTCAACATTCAACAGCCGCAGCTGTTTTTGATTTTGGCAGTGACATTGACAAATGCAATTTTTTAATTGGAGTTTTTTTTTCTTCAGATTCATTTGTAGTTTGCGCCGTAAGGGAATAATTGGCTATTATAGCTTCACCAAATAGCCTTGAATTGGAGGATCGTTTGGAAATGACAAAAAAGTAAAAAAGTGACTAGATGAAGCGCTGTGATTTACCATTAGTGGTGTGATGAATGTAAAAGACTGACAGTGGGTGGGAAGCTTTCAGTTTTGGAATGACTTTTGAGCCATGCACACAACACAACCCGTTTTTGGAGTGAAAAAGTGAAAATAAGCTAACAAAAGCGACAAAGACTTGTTTGCGTTACGTAACAACATACCTACATATATGGTCAATACTGGAAGGATAAAGGATGAGACGTACAGTAGTAGGAAGAGCAAAGCCAGGAGTGAAGTCATCATCTGCTGGAAATAACGTGACAAATGGGAATGGAGGTGATGATAATGAAGACATTGGAAGCAAAACATTTGGCAAAATTCCGTCCAAAAGTGCTAGAGCTGGGAAGCCTAGTAGTGTAAGAGCTTTCGTGCAAGCGAATAGAAATCAAAATAGAATGATAAATTCTACTTCACTCTTTCAAAATGAGACCAAGACAAATGAGATCAGTCCAGCGTTGATAAAAAACGCGAGGAAGAGTGGCGTGCTTAATATTTCCGGGAGAAACTTGATAAATGGTAACTACAAATTGGTGCCAACGCTAAGCTTAAGGAAATTAATGTGCATTTTCCGTTTCTGTTTATAGTCCCTCCAAAAGTCTGGACAATAAATGAGCTGGATGAGAATGAAAAGTCTAACGTTTCAGTTTCACTGGATGCTCCTTCGCCTGAGAAATGGTGGGAGTTTGTAGACCTTAATAAGCTCATCGTTGCGAATAATTACATCTCGGAAGTTCCGGACGATATTGGGCGTTTGATTTCTCTCCAAGTTTTTGATGTACGCGTGAAATTGATTTTTAATGAATGTGATGTTTTGAATTTATACAATTTATGAAAAATGTTATGCTTTATTTTAGGCACACGATAACCAAATTACTAGAGTGTCCGAACGAATCGGGAACATTACAACTTTGCAAAAGGTTGACTTGAGCTATAACAAAATCTTGGAACTTCCCGAAAGTATTTACAACTTGAAGAGGCTTACAGAACTTAAGTTGTCTCATAATAATTTGAATCACATCAGTCCGGAAATTGGAACGTTGAGCTGCTTAAGATTTTTGGTAATCAAAATCAAACCATTCCGATTTTTAAGAAGTGGTCAAAAATAAGCAAACCTGGAAATATTATTTACATTTTAAAATGTTACAGGATTTATCTCATAACAAACTAACCGTTATCCCTGGCGACTTGGGCTTTTTAAGCTTTCTCAATACTCTCAGTTTAAGTCACAACCGGATCACTGAACTACCCGAAGATATTGGAGGACTAACAGGTAATTAATTTAATCATCTTTCATTCATAGAGGAATATCAGAAGGAAATTAACTTATTTAACATTTTTAATAGGGTTGAGATCTCTCGATTTGCAAGAAAATTGCCTTGTATCATGTCCCGCGAGCTTTAAAGATTTCTCGCATTTGGAAATCTTATATTTGCAACGCAATAAATTAACCCAACTCCCAGATTTGAGTGGATGCAGAGCACTGAAAGAGTTATACATGCAGAATAATGCGTTGACAGAGTTCAACTCAGAAACTTTTGCACTCTTACGAATTCAGCTTTTGGACTTTCGTTCGAATAAAATTGAGACATTGACAATTGCAAAAGAAGATTTGGAATTTGTTGATAGATTTTATTTGGACAATAATGAAATCTCAAAGTGAGTTAATTACAGTTATGATTTAAAATAGAGAAAGTCTTAGTTTCCAATTCCAACTAAAACCTTATGTTTTTAAAGGGTTCCAAATGAGCTTTGCCTTCTTCCATCGCTGAAGGCATTAACTTTGGAGGGCAATCCATTGCATGGTATCCGTCTGGACATATTACAGCGAGGAACGCAAGAACTGCTAAAATATCTCAGGGGAAAGTTAAACCCTATTGAAATGAATGACTCAGAATATGGGAACGATGGTGCTGATCCTTTACCGAGGAATGGTTGTCGCAAGAGCTTAAGGGGAGGTTCTACCGCTCAAGATTTAGAAATTGATGCAGATCGTGTAAAGGCCTCTAAGGATCTTAATCTAGTTGGGAGGCAAATGTCTGAAATCGATACGTCCGTTATGGAACTAGCCGCGTATGCAAGGGCAAATGTTATTGACCTGTCAAAGAATATTTTGACTGCTTTGCCAGACTCGTAAGTCAAGTTGATATGTTGTAGACTAATCGTCTGAATTTTAAATGAAAATACTATGGATTTAACATTTCAGAATGGAGCTTCTCAGCGATTTCCTAACTGAATTGAAGCTTGATTTTAACCGGCTAACATCCTTACCTCCGTGCCTAGGACGATGTTCCCGCTTGCAATATTTGAGTTTCCAAAATAATCAGATTGATAGCCTCCCTGAAGAGTTTGTGGGACTACAAAACCTCCGTGAAATCAACATGGGCTACAATAAGTATGTCAAAAATTTGGAGTGAAGCTGAAACTCCACCAAGCGCTAAAATATTAGCATCAAGCTATATAGCCTCATTCATTTTTCTAGGTTCACGGAAATGCCTCAATGTCTGTTTTCCTTGAAGCACTTGGAAATCTTGATAGTAATCAACAACAAAATTGACAAGATCGACTTGGAGGGTTTAAACCAGCTACCAATGCTTGCAGTTTTAGACTTGAGGAATAACAACATTGCTCAAGTTCCACCAGAGCTTGGATTACTCACTCAGCTAAAGTATGCCAAAGTCACACCATAATTTACGCCAATTACTAAATAACATGTTACTTTAAATTACTCATGCTTACTACATTTTCCCAGATCCCTCAATTTGGAAGGTAATGCTTTCCGGGTTCCATCATACCACATTCTCAGCCAAGGAACAGATGCGGTGCTTCGATTTTTACACAATCGCATACCCAAATGAATGTCTTGAGGAAAAGTGGGATTCTATTTCACCATCACGTCTAAGCGTGTTTTAATGACAAAACCATTTACTTATCTGCGAAATATATATAATTCTACGCAGTACGTATCAGTTTAGTCCAAGACGATGCTTCAAATCACTACAGTGCCTATTACAAAAGAAATTATATTCGCAATGCAGTACTTTCTACTACGCAAATACAAATACCTGATACGAAAGCTGTCCAAGCCCACACTTACTCAACCTTATTCGCACAAACAATCGTACGTAGAAAATTTTATAGCCAATCAAGAAACAACTATAAAGACAGCTCACTGCAAATTGAAAGAAATAGCAAAACTATCTCTATATTTTCTTCGAAACAGCAAAAGTAAATTAACTTGGTTTCCGTTTTAGTCAGACTTGAAAAGGTCTTAAAATCACTCAATAAACTATATAGATATTTATTCACTGATATTTTGTCCTCATATGGACCACCATTTTGTAAATTTTTCGTTTATTTTATCCAATTAAGTTGTAATTATTTTACCAAGCAGCTCTAGTCTTTTAAGGGGACTGAAAATACAAAAAAAACTCGGTTTTTGTTTTCGAAACTAAAACAATCGTTTTTAAAATCGTGCCGACCACTTTATGCATTTGATTTTTAAGTACTGGAAATACTGGAATCCTATGGACTTGGAAAATCATCGTGCTTATTATACAATTAGGCTTCTGTACGCAAGCTATTATTTAGTTTTCGTGTAATACTTATGTATAATTTTTATTTATTTGTATGAAACATAATGTATTGTTATTCTGCTCTCAACAGTTTTCTTTTTTTTGCTTAAGTCAAATAAATACTTGGCATGTTGACCTTTTACATAAATTACCAACAAATGTATAACAACAGTGAAAAAAGTTACTTCTCTTGCTCTCACAAAAATTAACCGATGTGGTTATCATAATTTTCATCTTTGGAGAACCCTTAGTTTGAGGTAACAACTGGAATGATGGTCCGTATTTTTTAATTTCCAAGCTAATCAGTAGTTGCAGTCAATTTTAATCCGTATTTTTCACAATCCAGTTGACAAAAGTCGCGATGTTTGTGTATACTCCAGGGAGGTTTTCGCGGCCGCATCCTATGCCTGGTTAAGAAATATTTTTTTATGACTCAGAAAATAATTTGAAAAAAAAACTCTTAAATTGGTATCACTTTACCCCAGCTAACTAATCCAACCAAAATGTACTGTCCGTCCACTTCTGTCGTTAGAGGTCCTCCTGAATCTCCCTAAAAATGACCAAATCAAGTAAATTGAATTTGACTGACAAGAAATATTTGGAAAGAAGCTTATCAATTTACCTGGCACGAGTCACGACCTCCAGTAGTGTAACCTAGAAAGTTTTTTAAACAGAGTTAGTAATTCGGTTTTCTTAAAATGATCACAAAATGTTTTTTCTATATGAGAACCGGCGCAAAGAAAAACATCATGAATAGTCTCCCGTCTTTATCAATTTACCTGGCACGAGTCACGACCTCCAGTAGTGTAACCTGAAATATTTTAAAATAAAGTTAGTAATTCAGTTTCAAGATATAATCGAAAAATATTTTTTCATCATGAGAACCGGCGCAAAGAAAAACATCATGAATAGTCTCCCGTCTTCCTGCTTTTCGAAACATCTCCTGGCATTTTGGATGAGGAAGGATCTCCACATCAACTTCTTGCAGAACCGATGGTGTAGATGAAAGCGCTAAACCAAAAGAAAATTTGCGATAAAAACTATCAGAGTGCCTAAAATTTGTTATAATGTCCGTGCGTAAGTGGGATATTTAAAAAGGAGCAAGTAAATCGGCAGGTATGGATGTGCATATATCGTCGATAATCAACGGAACAAGCCTACGAATATTACCTTCCAAGCCTGTAAATCAAAATTCAAGCAAACAAATTACTTAATAAAACAAAGTCAGTACAAGATTTGCTGGGATATTGAAGCTTTCCAAGAAGCATCAGTGTGGAATAATTTGAATTATGTAAAAGGTTTAAAAAACTGACCATATTTATATTTCGTCCTGCCCCAGCCCACAACTGTACCTAATCTTCCGTCAAAATTTTCACGATACTTTGGCAAACTACACTGGAACAATGTGTTCTTTGTACTGGACGGGTCGAGCAAGTTTCAAAAGCGCTAACATAATTCAGTATGTAAATTACGAAACGTTTTCCATTGTATTAAAAATTTAAATTATTTGCGAGAATAAATACCAATATCATTCCTAAAGTCTGCAGGGTTGTATCCATGATGCACCTGTAACAATTTGAATTTGAAGTTTATGTTTGCATTGAAATATGGAAATAGAAATATTCAAGGTATTCTTTCTAGAAAGTGTTTACTAAACGAACCTCTTTCTTTTCCACTTGCGTAATCCTCATGAGCAAACCGCTCGTTTTGCTGGCGAACATTCCATTCTCCTAGTCGAACCTTCAAACTGCTAGTGGGTGTACTGCAGAGGTCATAGATATCATAGATACATATACATTTCCAAACTTCCCCAAGTCACATAATTCACCGCATCGAGGAAAAAAGTATTTTAGTGCTACCTACCTGTATACACAATGAGCTGTAAAATAAAAGAAATGATTTTCGTCGTTTAATCAATTCATGGCTTCAAAAATAATTTATTAAAAATAAGTTAAAAAAAACTTGCCTGCTGTAAGGATCCAGTAATCATTAAGGAGGGCTCCGCCGCAGGCAATCCTTTTCGACAGGAAACTTTGCTTGATGATTGCTGCTTGCCAAGGATGTGAGCCGAATGGACTATCGTGGCCTCCAACAATTCGGTTTGACCTTGTGTATATCTGGCCACATTCTACAAAAACGGTTTGTAATAAAATTCGTTAGCTAATCATCAAAGTACATTCAAGAAAATTTTATTTGCAGAAATCTTATTTAATTGTTCCAAACTACGAAAGCGTGCATAGAATTGGTTCATTAATTTTGCCAAAGTGTCACCGGCAGTAAAATGGTAATAAAGCGTTGCTTTAGCGTGAATGTTCAAAAATGTGCATCGGTCAATGCTCTGATCTCATCAGGAAAAACAATTTTCTACCAACTACAAACTTGACACTACACTTGAAGAGAAAAGTTTTTATCCAATTTGGTCAGTGCTTCAAAAATATCAAAGCCACCACCGTTTTGTCACAAACCTGACGGAGAATTATCCACGCGTTCCCTGAAAACGCGTCCAATTTTCAGCTCTGATAAGCGTGTTAATATCTTTCGCCTTCTTTGTGTCAGTAAAAACAAACATGAAACTTTGTTTTTCTTTATGAGAACAATGCACAGAAGAATGATACTTGTAGGGCAATCTACACTAAAGAAGACAAAAGAATCAAAAGTATTTCCATTGTTCATTTGCAACACTTACAGAAAGCATGAAACAGTTTAGGCAACTCACCAGAAAAATGGAGGAGAAACGGAAAGCAAAAGTGCGTAAAAATTGTTTTCAGTGCAATATTAATCAAAGTGATAGTAAATAAAAACAACAACAAAAAAACTTTTAACTCAGAAGTTAATCTTCTACTCAAAATTTTGAGGACATTTAAACACATCCAAATTACAATCGAAACTTGATGAGGCAAACAGGATGTGGTGAAAATTGAAAAAAATGAGAACAAAAGAGAGCTCTATTTTGTTTAAGATTTAAACAATCTAAGTTTACCTCAATCAAATGATATAAACTTAATTAATTTTAAATAATACTCATACATAAGTTTCGGGGTAATCTAAGGAAGTTTAATTTGGATTTCGTTTGGTTTCATTTTTTAGACACTTTTTGTATTAAAAGTATTAAGACCTATGACCTTATGTATGACCCTGTGACATGCAGTTAACATAAAAATAAAACAGTAGGTACATTGTCTCGTACACTGAAGCAATTATTTAATTTAAAGATTGGGGTGCAATATACGATCAAAGCTACATAAATGCTACGTTTGTTGGTGTGTCGGTGTGCGTGTGGCAAGTAAATACCTACGGTTAAATATTGTCTTTAATTAAGTTATCAACTATGCATGTCTCATTGTACTAACTGCAAATTATAATTAATAAAAAGTTTCAATGGAGGATTCCTTATTATGTTATTATGTACAAAATAAAGTCCCTGATGCTGTTTAAATGAGATGGCACTTCATCTCACATTGAATTGGCGTTGGTGGTAAGATAATGACAAGTTTAAGGTGCAAATCTACTAATTTAATAGCATAAAAGTTTGGGTGCGAAACTATTTTTTAAAAGTAGTTATCAATAGATCGCCCTTGTGCTAGACTGAAGCAATGACGTGCTTTCTGAGGTTGTCTGGGTGAAGACAAACTACGCTTGTGTTTCAAACTTTGTAAAGATTTATTTTTACCCTTGGGACTGCTCGAACTAATCTTGCTGCCTGTGGCTCCTCCAATGTTATTGCCACCATTATTGTTCGAGCTATACTTGTTACTATCGTACTTGTCATAGTATTTATCATGGACTCCAATCGGCTCGTAGATATCATTTGTATGCAGCGGATCATAGGGATGTTGTGTAGTCAATGGAGGACTTGGAGGGGGAAGTGGGGGTAGAGGAGGTGGTGGAGGATGAGGTGGAAGGGGCGGAGGCGAAGACGTGTAATAATTACTCTGATGACTTTGGTGTGAGTTAAAAGGCTTCAACGGTCTATTTGAGCTGACTGGGCTACCAAATTTGATAACGTCACCGGGGTAAAGAGGATAAGACTCAGAGTCTAATGAAAGGGACAGAGAACTCTGAGACAGGATAGGTTTGAATGTAGTAGGTCTATAGAAGTTGTATGAAGGTCTGTTGTAATAAGGCTTTGCAGTGACTACTCTGTCACCTGAAGAGAATGAGGGTCTGTATGGGTAAATTATAGGGCTTTGATCATGATAAGGAGACGTTAATGCGGCATTGGAGGAACCTGAAGATAACTGATTGTTGTTATTATTCGAGGGACCAACAATGATGCTGTTGCCACTGAATGAACTGTAAGGTCGTCTGTTTGAATTGACATTGTCGTAGCTACTGATCGGTGGGTATATATCGTACGAGTGAGATTTGTTGCTGATGAGGGCTAAAAATTGCAAAAGAGTTTCTTTTTAAATAAAATGAACAAGCACTGACTGAGTATTTCGACTAGCTACCAGCAATTTCGTTTTGCACAGATATTTTTGGTTGACAAATTCTCATCCTGAACTTATTAATCCGTGAAAAACGCACGTTTGTCTTGTTCATGTACCTATACAAGTGTCAAATGTGTCACTCACAAGACGAACTTTTCGAGTCTGTCATGCACTACAATCTTTTGTGTAAGTTTTGCGAAAAAATTTCTACTTCCTTTCCTCACTAAATAAGGCATGAAGAAAAACCTACTTTTCAAAAGTCTCTTTACACCTGGCGAATATTCATTTTCGATTCAGCTTAACATCATTTTATGTGTTATCAGCTTAAATACAATTCGCATAAGTTTAAACAGGTCAAAAAAGCTTGTTTAGAATAACGCCAGTCATTCTGTGCGTATTTAGGCAATAACCAAATGGTTTACGCACACATGACTATTTTTTACCTACATAAATTAAGTTTTAATCTTTCTGTAAATTTTTAATAACATGACCTGTTATATAGCTGGTGTACACGTAAATACAAATTCATTTGATTTTTCAATAATCACAGATGATTGAGTTCATAATTGCCTTTGAATCAATGACCTTGAATCAGATCCTGTCAACTTAGTAGAAAACATGAATAAATAGTTATATCATGAGAGATATTTTAATTCAGATCTACACAAAATTCATGCTTAAATTTTCAAATGTAATTTGATAGAAGCTTTTATTCATTATGCAACGTTGTAAA
>JAANSQ010002568.1:0-11681 GCA_036850885.1 Lepidocyrtinus dapeste | reverse complement strand
AAAAATGAGGAATGGATTAATGCTGGCTTATGGAAACCTACGCGTGGGGCTACATCCCGAGTGATTCGGAAGAAAGGGTCTTGGTCAATAGCGCAGGGAATCAAGCATGGGATATCCTGTCGTCCCTGAAAGATGAAAGGAAAGCTGCCAGAAAAGCTTGGTGCTGCCTCAATCGAAGGGAAATGAATTTTCCCGATAGAGTCTAAATATTTCATAAGAAGTTGTTTAAAATTACTAAACATTTGTGACATTCTAGTATCAAAGAGTTTCTTTAGCTTACCAGTATCCGTGAACCCAAAACATCCTTTGGCCTGATTGTAAGTAACGTTTTTCGCAACAAGTTGTATGTTCTGGTAAAACTCTGGACATTGTCTGTCAAGAACAAGTAGACATTTCAAAATTGTGAACTCAAAAATAAGTTTGAAGAGTTTTGTTTATTTTACCCGATAAACCGGAAGTTGGAGAAAATGAAAGTTTTCTTGATGTCAAATCCACACGCGATAATATCTTTTGCGTTTTCCTTCGCAAGCTAGGAAAAAATCACGGCAAAAAAATGTTAAAAATGTCGGCATCATTATTTCTAAAAAATATTTTAATACCTTCATTGACTCATCAATTTTCAAATTCTTCCACAAAAACTTCTCATCATCAGTCAGCTGAATCACGAGTGGAACATCAAAAGCATCTTGTAGCCACCTAAGTAATTACCACCTCAAATAAATATTGGACCTTTTAAAAAAAATTTGGTGCACATTTAGGAAATGACTTACTTTGTAAAAACGAATGGAATGAGATGACCAAGATGCATGGACTCGGAGGATGGTCCACGTCCAGTATAAAGGTAGAAAGGTTTCCCAGCCTCCTTCCTACTAAGAATGAACTCGAGGTCACGATGGCTAAAAAAGATTCCACGCTTTAGAAGGGGATGTGCCGGTTGGCCAGTGACCTTTTCTACTCTTGCGATCAACTCATCGCTAATCCTTTCACTTCCGAAACGCTCTGTAAAAATTTATTTATAAACGTTTTTTTAGATTAAGTAGGATTACTAATAATTTAGTTAACTTACTGATCAATTTGTCGTAATCAATTCCAGAGGAAGATTTGCTCTGTACGTTCCAAGGATTCACGACATCATCTTCCTCAACCTCATTCCCATTTTGGGCGTTTTGTTGTTCAGCTTCAGTCATGATCAAAAGTAAGTGATATGGATAGATGGAATAATTTATTGGAAACGGGAAGAATCGTTTAGGATGGACTACTCGGGAAGACCGAAAAATTAGGAGTGGCTTGGAGTAAAGTAAAAGTCACGCAGCAACGGATCTGTCAAGCCTGCTTAGGCTATGGACCAAAATAGCGATGACGGGATTTCATGCTAAAACGTTTTCACTTTTTATTGCTTTTACACAAAACACAACGCACTCGGTATGTACAAACAAAATTTGCACTTGAGCTTTGAGCATTGGCGTTATGGCATTGACGTACAATATTACATGCACCATGCAAAATGATCTGGATAAGAAATAATCTGTGCTAACATCCGGCGAGTGTTTCTCAGAAGCAAAATCAATTAAAGCTTTTACTAGGTCTGTGACTAATTTTTTGTTATTTGACTTCATATTTTCGATATGTGTATGGGCAATTGCGATTCGAGCTTAATTTTTAATCATCTCCCATAAATATATTTTACTTTGGCGTACGTGCTGTTTTGTATCCATTGTTTAATGCTTATCTCTAATATTGTCAACAATTTTGGGAGTTGAATAGGATATAAGTATGTACATCCTCTACTCCATAAAATTCACGATGATACAAAAATTCTCTGAGTCATTTAATGAAGAATAACGTCGTTTTTACTGAGTTTACTCTCACATGAAAATGAAACGTGCATTTTGGTATATTTGACTAGGGTTTTCTGCCTGATTCTAAACCCACTGGTTTGATTTTGACATTCAGGGTAGAATAAATTTGTCTAATTAGTAATTCGAAATCCTTCAAGTGTATTCAGCATAATATTCGGAAATGCATAAATAATTATAATGAGTACGTACTTTAATCATGATTCTGACTTGAAGATGGGGACTATATGAATGAAATGAATCAATAGGTTTGAAATTGAACTAAAGTGGGAGAAAATTAAGCAGGACTGGCGTAGAAGTATTTAATTAATGTAAGCTTATTGGTTAAGTAGGAATCGATAATTGGAATTTGAATAGATAATGTATGATGAAAATGACTCTCACCCGGTAGAATCTGGGGAAAACTGGATAAAACCCACTGGGTGATATGGAAAACCCTTAAAACACGAACATAGTTTATGCACTTGTGTTCATGTATGCATTCGGCTCCCCTTGAAGATGACCTTACCCTAAACGTTTGAAGTTTGAACTGGATCAACGAATTTTTCAGTTTCTTGAAAACCATTAAACGCCTGCTAAAAGCAATATTTATTCTGTTTAGTCTCTCCTGTCGAAAAATATGTAGCATATGCCCCAACTTATTTTATATTTAGCATCGGTTCTTAGAAATGTAAAGAGATACATGCATGAAACTAGTGATGTGGAACGGTTTGATTTGATCAAATACAGATAGAAAAAACTTGGCACGAGGACAATTCTCTCTAAAACGTTTGAAACTCAAATGTAAAGGATATACGTTTGCTTACTCAAGTAAATAATCCAGTGAGTCGTCATCATTTGCTTTAACACTTGTGACAATTGCCCAATGACGGCTATGGATTAAATAAGTTCCAACTCAGTAATTAACTAATTAGCGAACACTTCCAGTTACACATTCTCCACGGATGAAAGCACTTACTCTGCAAAATTTTCGCATGAGCAGTTTCATTTAGTTCTTCGGTTTCTCCTGGGGCTTCATGAGATTGCATTGACATGGGCAATCCAAAACCACAGAATGAGGTCCATAAAAACCCAATTCACAGGGCCAATTTCTTTTCCAGGCTACTGTTTCTCTGGTTCTGGCCCATTTTTAAATTGGGGCATAGTAAAACGTTGAAAAAGGAAGATTTGTGGGTTCCTCCGGATGAGGACCAAGCGAAGGCAAACGCTGACCTGCTGGAAGAGTATGCAGGAGGCAATATTTACTAGTGGCAGAAGTTCAAATTCACCTGGCAATAATTACTTTACTCCTGTTTCAGAAATTGGCGACTCCAGAGGAGCATCCATGGTAACAACGATGCCAGGGTAGAGGAAGCAAATCCCTTAATGAACAACCAAGCTCCACTAAAAGGCTGCAGGCTATTACTAAATGCACTCTTGTCAACCTTTGGCTTCAAATACTTCAGCGTGTGGCCACTAATCTTTTTCAATGACTGCTTTCTAAGGTAATTCTCTAAGGCAATTCTTTAAGGTAACGGGCCGAGTTACCGTGACCACGCCCAAGCTTTATTCCATAAAGATGTACTTCACTTTTATTTATTTAGGGTAATCCAACCCTGGTTCATGCTCTGCCTTATCCGAACATTCGTGGTAGAACCGGTAGATGAAACAGCGCAGTATATTTACGCGGCTGGAGTATGCCTCTCCACGTTCCTTCTCACCTTGGCCCACAATCCCACCCAATTTTACATGGGGAGACTGGGCCAGAGGTGTAGAATGTCTACAGCTTCACTAATTCAAAGAAAAGCAGTCAAACTAGGCGCCAGTAGTGTGCAGACTGATGAAGGAAAAATTACAAACTTGGTTTCCAACGATGCTTCATGTATTGAAAACAACATTGTGAACATTCCGTACTTGCTGGTGGCTCCAGTTCAGTTAGGTATCTTCACGGCACTCCTTTGGTTCGAGTTTGGTGTAAGTAGTTTGTTTGGCGTAGCCTTCATTCTTCTGTACTGCCCCTTTCAGTGTAAGAAAGTTATTAAAATCTCTCGAAATTTTTAAATATTTGCTAACTCCACTTCTATACGAGCTAATCATTTTGATTATTTAGATTGGAATGGCACTTTGTCAACAACCTATCGCAAAAAAATTGGAGCTCGGACTGATGAGCGTGTACGAGCTTTGTGGAGAAGTTATTGATGCCATTCATTCAATTAAAATGTATGCTTGGGAGCATACTTTCAAAAATATTTTGCAGGAATTGAGAAAAAAGGAGGTTCGCAAGCTGAAAAAGAGATCAAGACTACATGCTTTCCAAATGTCCATTTTCCTAACCTCTTCCAGGCTCGTGCCGTTTTTAACATTCATATTCTTCGTATTATTTGGTGGACCGTTAACTGCGGACCGAGTATTTTTTGCTTTAGCTGTGTACAATACTGCAACGCATTACATGTGTTTTCTGTTTCCGGGAGGGATACGCGGCTTTGGTGAAATTCAAGGTTCTCTGGAGCGTATCCAGGAATATCTGCTCTTAGAAGAGAGGCCTACTAACCCTGGCAGTTACAAAGCCAATCTTTCTGAAGGAGGGGAGAAAGCTAGAATTCGTTTAAACAATGTTACTGCATCGTAAGCTTCAATTAAAGTTTTTAATTTGTGGTTCCTAAACCACAAGTCTAATAATTTGTTACTATACTTTCCCAGATGGGTAAGAGGCCAGGCCCCCGAGCTTACAGATATTAGCTGTGATCTACCTGCGTCCAAACTGGTTCTAGTCGTTGGAAAAGTTGGTTGTGGGAAGACGTCTTTGCTGCATCTCATTCTTAACGAGCTTCATATTACCTCGGGCAACGTGAACATTACTGGCTCTGTTTCATATGCGTCGCAAGACTCATTTTTAATTGATGGTACAATCCGAGAAAATATTTTATTACATAATGCCTTTGATAAAAAACGGTTCAACGAAGTCATAAGGGCTACAGCTCTGGTGGATGATATTGAAAATCTCAAAAATGGCGATCTCACCAAAATCGATCACCTCTCCGGAGGTCAAAAAGCAAGGTTATTTTTTTATCTCTTAGCAATCCTGAATAATCATACATAGATAAGCCAATTCGTCATTCGGTATAATTGCAGAGTCAATTTAGCACGAGCACTTTATCATAAAGCTGATATTTATCTGCTGGACAACTCACTAGCTGCTGTGGATGGTCGTGTTAGTCGGCAAATTTTTGATAATTTGAAGGGATTAGGGAAGCTTACGGTACTGGTGACACATCAGGTCCAGTATCTACGTGAAGCGGATTACATAATAGTAATGAACGGGGTATGTATCTAGTTGAGATAGTGATGAACAGATGGACTACACAACTCAGCAAGAGCGATAAAAATTACAGTTCATTCAATAATTGTTAATGTTTTATGTAACTTTAGGGAAGGATTATCGGCCAAGGTACTTTCGATGAAGTTCAAGATGAGGTTGCTCAGCTTGGTGGGCAAGGCCAAGAAGCCATGGATGTTGATGGCATTTTGCATAATGGTGATGTCAACGTTAGCGCAAGGACAAACCCAGAGGAAAGTCAAGCCAAGGATGATGATGATTCAGAAGAAGAAAGTGCTGAGGGAGCTTTGGGACTTGGAATTTATTGGAAGTACTTTAACTCTGGGAGGAGTCAGTTCCAACTTTGGGTTTACTTTTTGATATTCCTCATTGCGCAATTTTTCACAACGCTGATTGAGCTGTGGCTCTCTAATTGGTAAAGAAAGATTAATATATGGGTGTGTTTGACCTTGAGTTTAATTATGCTTAATTTATTCCAGGACCAATGCTGAAGAAGCAATGTATGAAAAACGTTTAGCGCGGAATGCCTCCACCCTCTCAGAAATCGACACCGAATTAGAGGCCAAGCTAAACACCACAACTTTCGACGACTTCCTCACAAACATGAACAATCTTAGCGGTCTCTTGCAACAAACTTATCTTCATGGTTATGTCATCTTGACATTCCTCGTATTCATAACTAACTTGGCAAAGGCCGTTGCCTTCTTTCATTACTGCATGAGGATTTGTACCAACATCCACAAGAAAATGCTGGAGTGTTTGTTGAGGGCACGGCCAAAATTTTTTGACAACAACCCCTCCGGCAGAATCATGAATAGGTTCACCAAGGATATGAGTGAAATTGATGAAAAAATTCCTTTCGCATTTTTCGACATGTTTACCATCTTCCTTCAAGTCGCTACAGTAATCATCCTAATTATAATGGCGATATGGTACTCATTTGTTGCCGTGATCTGTTTCCTGCTTGCACTCTGGTACGTGAGAGGATTTTACGTGACCACTTCTAGGGACCTCATGCGAATAACTGGAACGAGTAAGTACACCAAATGATTAACGACAAACCAAACTTAAGCAAAGTTTTCGTAAATACTTGAAAATTATAAACATTTTCATGAAGCACGGAGTCCAGTAATTTCCCATTTGCAAGCTACATTTCGTGGTCTGGTGGCGTTGCGAGCTTTGGGCGCGGAGAAAGCATTTTCTGGAATATTTGATTCACTCCAAGATGAAAACACTTCCGCAACAATATCTTATCTGGCTGCTACTCAATGTTTTAACATTTGGATAGAATCTTTGGCTACCCTCCTGCTTACCTTTGTCGCATTTGGGTTTCTAATCGCCCAAAACTGTGATTGATTATTTCAATAATGACAATTATTTGGTCATCGATGAAGTACATAACATAAACGAGTGTGAATCCTCTTTGCAGATTTCAATATGACGTTTCTTGGAGGAAACGTAGGATTGGCTATTTCTTCCGCAATGTCTCTCACCATTTGGCTTCAATATGGTATAATAACTTCTGCGAAAGTAGAAAACGCCATGGTATCCGTGGAGAGAGCAGTAGCATACACGAAACTACCATCCGAAGCTCCACTTGAAAGTGCTCCAGGCAATAAACCTGATGCAGTATGGCCACGTGATGGATCTGTTAAATTTGACACTGTACACTTTTCTTACGATGGAACTAATGAAGTTTTGAAAGGGATTTCGTTCGATATAAAACCCAGGGAAAAAATTGGTATCGTAGGTGAGTCCAAAAAGTCAATTACATACGTAATGTACAACTTAATCATCTAAAATTCATCTTGATTGCTAACCTTTTATCGATACCCTTGCATTGCAGGAAGGACTGGAGCTGGTAAATCATCGACGCTTTGGGCATTGTTACGAATGTATGAATTGATGCGAGGGAGGATCTCTATTAGCAATGTTAATGTGGCTGACTTGGGACTGCACGACTTGAGGAAAAATATTGCTGTGATTTCCCCAATCAGCCAAACTTTTCAAGGGTACATTAGGCTTTAACTTGGATCCCACTGGTGTAATCAGTGCCCAAGAAAAACTTCGCGTTTTGAACCTGGTAATTTGAACTTGAATTGAATCCGCTTCAACCTAATCCTCCAATTTCCTTCAAACAACGAACATTTAATTCTTTTAGACCGGCTTAAATAAACCATTAGAAGAGGAAATTGAAAACAAAGGTCAAAATCTGGCATTTGGCGAAAGGCAACTTGTTTCTTTAGCCAGAGCCATCCTTTTGCAAAGATATCTTGTATGCATGGATGAAGCCACCGCACACATCGATGCTGCGTAAATTCTTTTGTTTATTTTCAATTTCAAGTTTTACCTGGAGGAACTTAATTTGGAAGTAATAATTTCTCTAAAATGTAATTTCAGAACTGATGAAAAAATCCAGAATATCCTTCGCGAACAGTTGCAAGATCGCAGCGTCATCACAATCGCTCATAGACTAGGTACTGTCATCGAGTGCGACCGAATCCTAGTGTTGCATGAAGGTGAAAAAGTTGAGTATGATCATCCCCACATACTGCTTCAACAGGAGGACGGTTTCTTGTCGATGAAGGTGAAAAAGTTGAGTATGATCATCCCCACATATTGCTTCAAAAGGAGGACGGATTCTTGTCAAAAATGGTCAGTTTTGCTGGGAATGATGCAGAACGATTAAGGAAACGTGCCAAAGAGGTAAACAATTTAAAAAAATAAAAATGAATCAGTTGGGGAGGTAGAACCAATAATCCAATAAATATTTTCAATTACAGGCGTTCTTAAGGTCAAACTCTAGCAAGCTTCCAAATGGCTTTAATTGGATAAGCTAATATGATACTTTAGTTAAATACAAATATCATTAAATGCACATTGCCCCATTAAAGTCAAAAGTGATTCAAAATGATCCATTTTTTAAATTTGCCATTAAATACGTACATAGTGTAAAATGTAAAATATTTTTCAGTTTATATAAATTTCATCAATTGATTAAGGGTTTCAAATAATTTTTTGTATTAACATGGGCTTTATATACAATTTACTTAAAGGTAACCAATAAAAAGGCTTGATTTTAAGTGTATCAACCATCAACGATTTATAATTACTAGTTTAATGTTTTCTTTAATGCTTTACTAAACGATTTATACATTTTTGCAAAAAAAACTCCCAAATCCCATCTCATCAAAATTGCATGAATCACATACTGCTCAAAATGCAAAATACAACCAATTTNAAAATTAATTTTGAGTGTAAACTGATAAACATTAACATTATTAAGATTTATTGAATTTCCGGGTAAACACACGAGCGATATTTATTTTTACCTAATCCCTATGCATGCACTCTGATCAAATGCAATTTAGACTTGAGTTGAAAAAAAAATCATTTCATTCATATCCTGCGCAAACATAGTTCAGTCAACATTCCTATACATAAAAATTAAAATCAGGCTGATAGTGTTTGACTTAATTGCATAAAATAAATAAACTATAATCTTGACTACAATCAGTATAAAAATCAGCCAGCCTTTGACAATATCTATATTATCTAATATTACTTATTGCCTTACATCACACCGGATGTTCTGCCTTATCTAAAAAATTAAGTTATGTAGCAACTCTATTGACGTAAGCTTTTAAGTGAGGAACTGATTAGTGAGGCGCGTGGCATTGCACACAACACAACATCACAATCACTTTATGCAGAGAGATCAGGATAAGATGAGCCTATATGTTGACCACGAGAACCTATCGTATACGTTTGTATTTTCACCGAGTTTCCATTCAACTTGATGGGGCATTTTGCATTTGGTCTGGAGTAAAAGCATACGGTATACAAAGCCATTTCAAATTCTGGGCTGGTTCCGATGAACATTGAGGATACTGGTTTCCTCCGATTTCTCCATGTGAAAGTATGCTCAATCACTGAACCTTTCTGTAATTTAATTTAATATAGCAGTTAAATGCTAATTCCTCAAAGTTTAAAACGTCAAGTATTGTATAAAGATTACCTGGCCAAAGTCCACGTAGACCATGTAACCCATATAGTTTGTTCCATCGGATCTTCCTTCTTCTAAACTAAAGTATTCCCAGTTGTGAAAGCCAGAAACGCCGTTACTATTCAATTCGCCCATGAAAACATGCTCAAAGGCACAGGAAGAGATTACTCCATTTCCTCTGCTGAACAGCTCAAACCAAAGCTCATAAAACTTTTCCTTTCCATTAGGAAGGTTGTTGGATGCCAAAAATTCTTGGGCTGCTTGCATCACTGGAGTGTCGAATATGGCGTCAATGAAATCAGCAATTTCAGCCTCTTCCTCCGCCGTATATGTCTCCCTTACAGAGGTGCTTGGTTCGTAGTTATCATGAAGTAATAGCATTTTAGCATTTGTTGGACGCTGATATCCCAGAGCTGATACGGTTAACAGACTGTAAATCAATATCCCAAGCGTTTTATTCCCAATAGACAAACTATATTTGTTTATCATTTAATTTATAGTTATTTATTTAAGCTTACTCATTGGGAGCCATATCTTGATTACTACCGGATGAAGTCTTCCCTTGGATATCAACTTGAACATATTGGTTAGCATTATTTTCGTCTTCCAACTGCAATATACGTTCACCGAGATCCTCCAAGTCTTTATCACTGACACCGTCTAAATTTAAAAGATTTATTCGTTTTAAATCAGCATATAAAATGAATAAGCTTGACATTTAAGGGGATTAAACTTTTACATTACCAGATGGCAAGCACAGGTCGGAATAATCAGGACAACAATCTCCAAAATCTACGCAAGTATTGTTGCACTGGCAAGTCCCTGGAATAGTTCCTTGCTGCATTTAAAAGCGACTAATTAAAATACCTCTAAATAAATTTACCATGCTCGAAAATTGCATGCTTTCATTACCTGGTCACAACGCCCCTGACATGAACCACTGGGCTCCAAACAAAGTGACTCGTAATCAGGGCCTAATCCAAACAAAAAACTTTTTTCATAAGAAAATTAAACCTTTTTGTTGGAGTCAGATAAAAATGCAAAAATTTAATAATCTTACAACAGTCATCGTAACGAATGCAGGCGGAATTACATTGGCAAGGTGCGCCCGGAACCGTACCAGTTTGATTGCATCTTCCTTGGCAAGAATCCTCAGCAAAATGGATGTTTTTAGATCCTAAGAAAAATGATGAAATGTTTTCGTTATTCATTTTAAATTTTATGCAGTGATTATGTTTAAATTTTTTTAAAAATTTTATGATTACTTAGAATAACCGATGCACTAGCGCTGGCGATGACGAAGAGCCCTACAAGAACCATACAATAATTCTTAACTGGCTTCATTGTTTCCTCAATGCGAAAGGGGCAATGTGAAACGTTTAACAACTAGCGAAGCTAAGGATTAACAATAGGTCAATCAATGATTCAGGTGTTAACGGTTGTTAGCTATTAGCCTGAATAAAAAGGTACAAAGTGTTCCATTCTTTTTATATTAGAAATTACAACTCCATTTATCCCATAAGCTTTACAGCCCAACCGTTTTAAAGATTTGAATGCTAAATTGAAAGAATTCATTATTGAGCCATTCCCTCAACTCTCAATTAGCAAACACATTTCCTCACAAGTGCTCTAGTGTTAAGTGCGGTGAAAGTATCAAACTGATTAGATTATGTACCAATTGGCCATTCATCAATTGTGTGAGAGGGAGAGTACGGTGACAAGACAATTAATCAACATAAAATCTTCAGTGATTTTGTTTGATTACATGAGCTAGGAAACGTGACGTGTTTATATAAATATCTTTTGAGTGATATAAGTGAATGAATGATATTTTCAGTACATACATATGTAACTCTAACACAGAAATGCATGAATCTCTTAAAAATTAAAGCATAATTTGACTATTGGATGCGGTTTGATTGATCGTTACTTCGCAGAAAACGCTTACTACCCAGAAGCTACAGTTGAACAATTATCTCGATGAAATTTATCAGTATATATGTAATGTTACTACATTAATTTCCTGATGAAAATACCTGAAAAATAAATTTGATGGATGAGATTATAAGATCACATGTCAGAAAAGCACCCGTGGGCTTTCAAACATCAAGTATCGATCCGAAGATACTCTTTACCTCTCCAATGGTGACCAACTAATTTTGGAATTAGCTTGTTTCCACAGTTACAAAATTACATACACATATTAACTTGTTTGTACCTTATGTTCATGAAAAAACTGCTTCTATTTTTTCTAAGCGAATGCAATATGGTATTGAATACAGAATTTACATTTCCCAATGACTACACGTAATACAGTTGAAGGAGGAGTACCCGGGTAGAATGATGGGAAAATATTTTCAAACTTTTAAAAATAATTTCAGGGAGCAAGTTTTATACCTGAGACAAGAATAATATGATGAATTATTAACTAGTAAAAATTTTGTGACTAACAAGGGGAGTATCAATCTCGATAAGCCGGTCCTGCTCCAAAAATCAATTTAAC
>JAANSQ010002567.1:0-11683 GCA_036850885.1 Lepidocyrtinus dapeste | reverse complement strand
GTCTGCTGATCAAAAACAAGCCTAGCAATAGCAAGCACAGAACGGAACCTAAACGGGTTGATCTGAGCTGATCATCTCTGTGGCTTGTGCTTTGTTCATGATATGATATCATGTTTTTTTGGCAGAAATGCTCTTGAGCTTTAGTAAAAATTAGTGCTTAACTAGACGAACATGCAAGAAAAATATTTGCAATGTAGCAATTAGGTATGAAAGTGTCATTGAAATTACATCAAGTCATCAATTTTTTTAGAACTGAACATCCAGTTTCCAGTTTGCCCTCTTATGCAGTTTATGAATTCAAGAATATCTAGATGAGGATAAGGACGCCGCTGCTGCTGGATTCTTTGAGATTGTGATAAGTGTGAGGTGTGAATAGACCCTTTATCGAAATAAGTATAATACAAAGAGTTAAACTAGCATAATATATTTTAGGCTAAAGCCCATTAACCACAGACACAGTGACATCAAACCAGCGAAAAGAATTCGTGCATGTCTTTTCTTTTTGCATCAAGCATCCATGATATCATCTATAGCCATAAACGAGCTCGAGCAAAAGTAGTCCTCTACTGAGCATTTAGCAACAACTACAAAGTGCGTGAAGAAAGAAAACTCGCCTGACTACAAAGCAAACAAGTTAGTGGAACAAGCGAAAATCTGCTAAATATAAATGCTTGATTTGATAAAACACTAGTGCTAGCTAGGGGACAACTACAATATACAATGATGATGGTGATGTTGATGGTGTCATAACTGCACATACAAGACACAAGTTAGTGCATAAATTCTGCATAAATCAAGTCTTTCTTCATCTCATCTTCATATACTCAGCTATATAGATATAGATAGATTCTACATTTTTATACCTTCTTTCTTTTCGCTTGGAGTTCGAGTGGTAGTGGTAGTAATAAAAAGCATGCATCATGTAATGTAATACATTACAGGTTGCGAGAGACTCGAAACATATCATCCCGTTTATGCATAGACACAGTGTGAAAATTGCGTATTTTACTTATATGAGTTCCCAATGAATAAGGACACAAGTTGCAACAAGCGTTTAGAAAGGAAGAAAACTTAAAAAAAATAATTGAAACTAGCAGCTTAATTAATCCTAATAATAATCGGAAATTGGTACTTCATCTTGTTTAATATAATTTTCGGAGTTATTGATTTTCCATTGTAAACTTCCCCCATTTCAATTGGCAATTGACGTTCGAAATTCTAAGTTTATTTTTCATCTCACATCGTAAATAAAAATGTTGCACGTTATATTCAGATTTTGATATTGAATCAAAATATTGATGCTGTCCTTCCGCTTATTCTGAACGAGGAATCGTTTAAAAGGTAAGAAAATCTTAATTTGCTTATGTGTGACATGTAATTTAGCATTGAATTTAGTTAGTATTAATTAGCATTTTAGTTGTCCCTTTTAGCGACTACAAATGCTGCTTTTTATGAAAACAAGCTTTAATATCCGGACAATAACAGTGCTTTTAATACTTAGTCTTTTGAGATAAAGCAGTTAGAACATAGCAGCACTGGATGAACTTAATTTTTAATTAGTATCAAAATAAGCATATCTTATTTCTTCGTTAGTGCTCATGGATAATCTTCGTTTAGTTCGAAGTGTCTTAATATCTCAGTATTAGTTTTGCAGTAACTAATCAAATCCTTAAAAAGACTGGGAGGACAGATGGCATAAAATCTTGACCTTGCTTGTCCACTCGCCTTAATCTCTAATTTTGAGATTTATGTTCAAAAAGATTTAAGTATTAAAACAAAAGCAAGGAATGAGGTAGATATTGCAAGGTCATGGACCAACATGACGTTGGGCATCAATTCCCCTGTGAAATCTAATTTAGAGTGCATCTGCTAATTAAACGAGTGAGCTGTTATTTTAATACGCTTTATGTTGCACAATTTCGTTCAGTAAATCTTTACGCACGCGTACTTTGGTTTCTTGGAAAAAACAAGAAGGATTTAATAAGCCCATGTACTATATTAATTAATTAGCAAGTGTGTTAGATGGAGCTCTAAATGTGAGGCCCAGATAATCAAGGTCTGATGTCATTGCGCTATTTTAGAGATTAAAGCAATTAAGATTGGAAGCAGGCATTCTTTTTCGTTGGTCTCAACATTTATTGTTAGTTTGGAATTTAAAAAATGGTCTGCTGGTTTGTGCCCGATGATGGTGCACTTACTTGCACTTGTGATATTTTTTTCATTTTTGCTAGAATATGTAGCGTAGCGAAGGATTCATTTATTGCTTGTTCTTGGAATAATTATAATTTGTGCATGTTTTTGTAACTCTTCTGTTATGTAATCGCATTTTATAGTTGGGCTTGGGCTTTCACGTTACAGTAGAAGAACAAGACTCTGTACTGTACACCATCCTCAAAGACAAAATGGAGAATCCAGGAAATAGGCTAACGTCTCCAAGGAGTGGAATGCCAGACAGATCCAAGTCATCCAAAGGAAAATCAAGATCCCGAGAGAAATCTGATGTTTCCGACACTAATCTATCTCAGGCTCTTCCTTCACCGCCAAAAGTACAAAGCACCTTTAAACCACCAGAGAATTGGGCAAATGCTCCGGAGTTCGTGCCTCGATGGCTAGCCACTCCAGGTGAATCAAGAACTAATTTAATTATCCAATTAAATTAACAGTTTATCACGTTTTACTTTTTCTTTCAGAAACAAAGGCAAGCGATTCATCAAGTTCTTCCCCATCCACGACATCCGCTTCAGCAGAAGAAAAACCTAGGAGCTATGCTGCCGTCGTTGGGCACTCTCCTGCGACGTCCGAAGCAAGAGAGTCTTTCCCTAATCCCATTGTTGGTGGTGAGTAGACCTTCACCACCAGTAATGTTCTTGTGTTGTGCTTGTAAAAATTTGTAAATAAACCGAATAGTTGAAATATTTCCGTCAAATTTTTTGTCACTATTCCCATTCCATCGCCACTTACGTAGCCAACGCGGATAATTATTGGAGAGAGTGGTGTCCCTACCATATCCTAGGAGAATGCAGGTTTGGAGAGCAGTGCCTTCTAATACATGGCTTGAAGTGTGACTACTGTGGCGAGTATTGTTTACATCCGTATGATGTCACTCAAAGGAATCAGCACATTAAGGTACTACTTAATTAACTTAAACTTAATTTATAGTTCATTTCCTGTTGGTTCTAACTTTACGTTTTTATGATTCGGAAGGATTGCGTTGCCGAGCATGAGAAGGACATGGAAATCTCGTTTGCCGTTGCAAGGTCCATTGAAAAAACCTGCGGCATTTGTTACGAGGTAATGTTAAACTTACAGTTAGGTCGAACATTCTTTAATTTGTTTTTGATTAAATGTTTTGTTGTGGATTTGGTAAAATTCAGAAAGTCATGTCGAAAGAGCCTTCAAGCGAACAGAGATTTGGAATACTTCCATCATGTAATCACTGCTTTTGCCTTTCCTGCATTCGACGATGGCGTCAAGCAAAGAACTTTGAAAACAAGATTGTACGAGCTTGTCCAGAGTGTCGTATCACGTCGGATTTTGTGTGTCCTAGTCGTTATTGGGTTGATAGTAAAGAGGACAAAGACAAATTAATCGGTTGTTACAAAATTAATTTGAGGTGAGTGACTCACAAGCAATTATAAACTTTTTATAGAGTTTAAACTTTAATTTTAATATACATTTGGATTTTATTTTGTAGTCAGAAGCATTGCCGATATTATCGGAATGGCGAAGGGCAATGCCCGTTTGGAAACAAGTGTTTTTACCGTCATGCTCTTCCAGACGGCCAAGTTGTAGACGTTGGGGTAAATATTTTAATTTTTCTTTCATTTAAAATTAAATTGTATTATATTAATGTCTTTTATATGATGTGTAGCCTCCGAGAAGGATTATGGGCGAAGGAGGGCAGGTCCCAAGAGGTGGTCAGGTAAATATTTTACTTATTACTAAATTACTTTCACTTTTTGTAGACCACCCAAGTTGAATCACTTTTGATTGTGAATTTTATGTCTAAATGTTTGTGTTCTTAGGGTTCTACACTATGGGATTTCGTTGAGGGCTGGGTAAGTATATTTAATTTAATAGAATTATTTTAAATGTTTTTTATTGAGTGAAATAATTTTTAATTCTTAAAAATAACAGGAAATGGAGTGGATGGACATAGAGGATATCATTGAAATGATAGACATAGACCTTGACGAAGTAGACATATTGGATGACACCTTCGATTATTGGAATATCGGGTCTCAACTTTGAGCTAATCTGTATAATCCAACTTTGCAACTTTGGACTACTATTATGGTTTTTTGGTCGTCCGGCAAAGATAATTAAAACAATTAATGACAAAAAAATATGCCTGGAACATAACATCGAATGAAGTACCAATTAAACCAAGTTCCTGGTTAGAAACAAAAGATCATCCTAATTATATTCTTTGTTGGGAGCAAGCCTACAGCAGTAGATTTCTTAATTCAGCTATAACTTATCGACTAAAAGTTCAAGGTATATAAAAACCTGGCTGTTTCGTGTCGTAATTTACTCCACTATCTCTCTCTCTCTCTCTTTGTCACTCTCTCACAAGTTAGCCTTAGCAAAGTTGCTACAATCAAACAAAATAAACTATCTTTATATCAAGTAAGTTACGTAATTAAAGTAAGTACCTTATTGCCTTTCATATTTAAAGAAAAGTGAGTAATAATGCCTTGAGGTTGGGATGGGATGATAGGATCTCCGGAGTATTCTGAAATCCCATCCCAGCCCCCGAAATCTTCAATTGTAGACTTGTAAATATGTATTGTACGTGACCAAACTGGCGCAAGTTATATGTATTTGTATTACATTTTTTTTGTTAAAAACGATCTGTTCCTACTATAACCAAGTGGAAGCTTGAAAGCCCAACCTTAACTGTATTATCATTAACGTAATATGCCAATTAAAGAAAACCAAGTTGAATGTACCATGATTGATTATTTAATGAGGTATGTTAATTTGGAAAGTTTAATTCTACCCAACTTATAAAGTGTTTATGTCTTAATTTGTATTTGTTAATACGAAGTCAGCAATATGATAGAATACAAGAGACAAAACACTTAATTTACTATGCAATTTAATACTTTACCAACATTTTTTTGTAGCTGTGATGTGCTTCTCAATACTTTCAGGCGGTGCGTTCTCATTAAGTAATAAAAAGATTGACCGAGTTGAATATAATAAATGGAGTTTTAAAATTATTTAAAAATCACGTTTGGATATTCGCAATCATGAACTGATCACTACTAAAATATTTTTTTAGATTCCATGAACCAATTTAGTCGTGATGGAATTAATAAAGATAATGAATATGGCACTTATTCATAAATCAAATGGTATTTTGATCAAGGCGTGTTGTTATAAATATGTAGGAACTTAGTAAAATACTGACTTGTCTCAGTATTCGAAAGTGTATCATTCAAACAATCACAACTCATAAGAAATAGTAACATGGCCAAAGGCAAGGGAAAGAAAGAGCCTAAAGAAGCCAAAGAACCAAAAGAGCCTAAAGGGGCGAAAGAGCCCAAAGAACCTAAAAGTCCAAAAGAACCTAAGAAGCCAAAGGAGCCTAAAGAACCCAAAGAGAAGAAAGATAAGGACAAAGGAGGAGATGGAGATGGTAAGCATGTCAAGAAAAAGCAAAGTAAAACGAAACCCCAACCTGAGCCAGAGCCAGGGGCAGAGGAGGAAGCAGCAGAGATTATAGTAGAAGTGAAGCCAGAAGTAGTCGTCGTCGAAGAGAAGGAGAAAGAAGTAAAAATAGGTCCGCCAGAATGGGATAGCGAAACAGTTCGAAATACAGATTTGTTCAAAGTAATGAAACAAATTTGATCGGTTTGTTTTATTAAAGGAAAAACTAAACTTTGCAGAATTTTTATTCAGGACGGTTTTGGTTGTTGTACTGTAATGATCATGGAAGACTCCCCGGAGTTGACTAAGCACACTGAATACCTTAACCGGGCGGTAGAATCCGGAATTCGCAAAAAGTTTATGTGCATCTCGGGCAGTCAAATTGCAGAGGTATCATAGTACCCCAAACCTTGAATATATTCAATTTAAAATATATAGATGCTCTTAAAATTGCGTAACTTTATCTATTTTTTTATTAAAGCGGGTGAAAACGTTCTTAATAGCTACAGGACAGCGAGACCCTAAGGCCGAAGATATGACCTACATGGATAGGCTGGACATATTTGCGGAAGCTGTAAAATTCTCCATGATGGGGATAAAGGAAACAATTCATACTGAAATGGAAACTGACACTATTGCAAAAGTATTATATCATTTTAAATGAATTAAATTACCATTAGGTTTTATACAATTCTTAAATTTTGCAGTCAAAAATTGCCAATGCTTATGATTTATTTAGGAAATGGAGCTGTCAGGAGCTCGATCAAAGGAATTTATTCGTCTCGCTCCAATGCCACTGTCAAATACATTAAGTACATCGGAGAAACCTCCAGAAGAACCTTTGCCGCCACCGCTGCCACCTCCTCCTCCCCCACCGCCGCCTACAGTGGTAACACCTGCTGCAGCTCCTGAAAAGACTGAGAAGAAAGGAAAGAAAGAAAAGAAAGCCCATAAATCACGCACAGGAGTCAAGAAGAGTGAGGAGAAGGAGAAACCAGCTGCTAAAGAAGAAGAACGTAAAAGTGACCCAAAAGCTCATCCCGTTCCAGTTCCGGAAGAGCCACCCAAAGAAGAAATTACAAACACTGGAAAAGAGGGAGGACATGCACTTGGAATAAAGACTTAGAATGAGAAAGCGGGGAGAACTCCAGATGCCGGAGTTGGAAGTGATTGGTAATAAAATTAAAGGAACGTAATGAAAAATGTAATCGAAGTTTTTTTTAAAAGCTAATGTTTTTTTTCAGATGACACGCCTCCAAAAGGTCCTCAGAGTTTTATCCTGCTACAAGGTTTCTACAATCCTCAAATCCTAGAGGAGCTTAAAAACATTGGAATAAAAATTGAGGGTATTCTGCTCATGACGGATGAGAAGGTTAACAGGTACAATTTCAGCATAATGGATGTCGAGGATAGCATTCCTGGAACATTCCGCCCCAAAAATGTACTACCTAGGTATTTAAAGGCGCTTGAAAAAATTAACCAAGATCCTGCAACTCAGTAAGAGAATTACTCAGTAAGTTTATTCAAACATCATGAGTAAATCAAAAATGAATGCAAAATGTCATCCCTACAGGCCTTCAAACGTAACGAGTTTCTGGATGGCATTAACAGAAATGTTCAATGCAGCTACATCAGATTCATACTTGCACGATCTTGCACTGATGAACATCAAAATGCCCGATATGAAAGGAGGCTTGGTCAGTTTTTCGAAACTTTCCTTTGATATTTATTGCTAAAAATTAATTGTTAAACTAACTTTGCAATTTTGCGTTTTATAGATATCTCCATTTGATTCACAAGAAGGACTGACATATTTCATCACTAAAGTCTTTGACGATGTCTCTAAGCGCATATACGAAATGCTCGTGTTTGAGGAATGGCATCAAGAGTTTACATCCGTTGCAGAAGTGAATCAAGTAAGATTATTTATAACTTGTTTACTTAACATAATTAACTGCTTGCCTATTCATTCCAAATTTTACTCATTCAAGCTGCAACCATTGGAACCTACCCTTCCTCGAGACATTTACGAGAAGATCGTAGGACCAATTCCATCTGAATGTATATCAGTTCCTATAATCCTAGAAGCGCTAATTCAACAAGTAGCACACAGTCTGGATACTGAGTTAGGCTGCCAAATACCGGAGCCTTGTTATGATGCTGATGTCACTCAAGGACTCGTCATGGGAAAATCAAACTTTGGTCAGACAAACTGGGGAGTAGCAGCCAAACCTGAACAAGGTCAAGAAAAGACTGCCGTTCAGACTGAGAATACTCAAGGGGATAATAGCTAGCCCTAGTCTATTCATGGTGCCCTTGTATGTCAAAGCAGGAGACTATGCGAGTATTCGAAGCTGTCATTTAAATGGTTTTGAGATTTTCTAAAAAAAAAATTAACTGATTTAAAATCGATCATAAGTAATTAATTAATAATTGCATTCTAGAGTCTATAGCGGCAAAAATTTCGGCTTGTCAAGTATCCGGCGATATGAGAAACATTCAGGGCTTTCTGTGGAACAATGTTCCCCACTTTAATCGAGGGCTTCATATGAAGTTAATGGGGAATTTGAATCATTTTATGTATTTCATGCCACCTGGATCTAATACGCTATGAAGGTAAAACCTTAATAATTACTAAAATTTCAGTTTTTATTCTACTCCATCTCTTCACCCCAAACAGATATGTTCTACGTGCTTCACCTCTTGCTAAGCGCTGGAGTTGAAGCCCACCTCCAGAAAGAAAGTGACAAGCGTAGACAAGAAAGGGAGGAGGCTGAAGCGGGAGAAATAGAAGTTGCAGATTTGGAAACAGCGTACAAGGATGACTTACTAGAAGTCGAAGAGCGCAGATTCCCTGGCATGAGTTTGAGCATTGATCATAATTACTTCGCGATGAACTTAAATTCCGGGATGAGCTTTGTAATAACCCCGGACTCTGAGAATACAATGGTGGTAGCTTCACTAGGTCAAACTATCAAACCAGAAGATAAAACTGTAGACGCAGATAAGTTATTAAAAGACCAAAAGTTGGATGACGAGGAAGAGACAATAGCACCCAAAAAGGGTAAAAAACTTAAGAAGGGAAAATCAAAAACGAAAAAACCTGATGAACCTGCTGACCCTACAAAAGTGGGTAGAATTACGGCAGTCGGTGCTATAGAAAACGCTGTGGAGCTAGCACAGTCCTTACCAGACTACATGGAAAAGGAGGTAGAAAAGGAGAAGGAGAACGCAGACAAGAAGAAAAAGTCTAAAAAGAAAAAAGGAAAGTCAGAAAAGGAAGATAATTCTGGTCAGTCCCGTTTACCCGCACTGGACTCAGACAAAGGGCCTTCAGACTGGACCAGCACGATTCCAACAGTGCCAGACGAACAGAAATTAGCCGATTGGGAAGAACTAAAGAAAAATAAAGTTGAGCCTGGTACACTCTTCTCCGGGGTTAGTCCAGAAACAAGTAGGATTATTCAAGGAGCTGGGGATTCTGGAGATGCTGTACTCGTTACAGAGGTGGAAGTCGATAGTGACACGAAAAAAACCAGGTTTGACAACCCGAATCCGCCAAAAGAGAGGAAAAAGTTTATTGCCTGTGAAGAAGAATGGTTTGACGATATACAAGATAGTTCAGTCATTCAAACGCTTTTAGAGTGTCCTGCTTTGCTCGCAATTAGTGAAAGCGGAGCTTTGGACTTGACCAAGTGGGTAGAAAAGTATTTGTTCACTTGTGGGGTCGAAATAGGCGATGGGCTAAATGAAGGAGTGGGTTTGGGGGAACTTAAGAATTGGAATTTTGTCGAGGAATTGGTTCCCATTCAGACCATTCAGATGCTGAATGAGGCTTCCCTGGAGTATTTAAGCATGCAAAGGATGTACTGCCCATTTTATGACTCTCTCTTGTTCATTTTTAACAATCCCACACCAACAAAGTTGACAGCAGAGACGAACTTCTATTTTAAGCTCAAGACACTCCCTGGATTGCAGCACTTTTTAGGTAAGATTAATTTTGCTTTATTTTTGTTATTGATCGGAGATTTCTGATATAATTTTTCCTTCCAGAATATACAATGGATGACCAAAATGTAGTTAAATGGATCGAGCAGATGGATGCAACAAAACGTTTGGAAAAAGGTGACACCGTCGATATCCAGACACTGCTGAGTATCATTCCTGACGTAAGTGCATAAATCATTACCAAAAATGGTTCGGTCGCGTGTATCCCCAAAAAGAAATTACAAGATAAAATTAAACTTGAATGATAGGAACAATGGCTTATGGATCCCAGCATAAAATTCCAAATTATGGTAGAAGCCGCTCAGGTTCCAATTAGATCACGGCATGGCTCCAATGCGTCTGAGGAGGCGGAAGCAAAGCCAACTTCTAAGACTACTCTTCTAGATACTGCGTTGGAACAAGCGGAAGAGCAGCAAGTTCCATCTGAAGTATCTTCACCACCTGCCCCTACCACAGAAGAGCCTCCTCTTGCCCCTTCCGCCTCTATTCCTGTTACAGGAAAGCATGGGAGTGGGAGCAAGGGTTCCACAAAGAGCAAGAAAAAGGACAAAGCCCCCAAAGCAGCTGAAGGTGACAATGCATCAGAAAAACTGTCTCAAAAGGCGGAAGCACCGGTTGAAGTGCAATCTGTTGTAAGTGGAGATAAAGTGGCTGAACCTGTAAAGACTGTAAAGTCCACTGAAATAGCTACAGTAACACAACCTCCAGCAGCCCCGAGTGAAGGAGCAAGAAAAACTCTGACTCAACAAACTCCCCCGGTTAATTACACTTGCTATGATCTCGGGAAAAGAGTGGCAGTAATGGGAAACGACACGTTCTTTCTGTTTCCAATGGATGGGACTATAATTCGTTACGATATTTCTACAATAGAGCCAGACTTTAGAATGATGCAGTTGAGCATTTCAAAGAATGGTCACCAAACCTTTTTCTATCCGTATTACATCCCACGTGACTTTGACTTATCTTCTGAGGACTACGTTCTCTGCCCGTACTTCCACATGATACTGAAAAATGGGACAATCTTTGCATTCCAAGATATCCGTGCGGAGGAAGCTGCTCCGTACAAAGTGATTACCAAAGATAAAGTTGAAGAAGAGCCAGCTTTTACCTTTGAGAAAGTGTACTTTGGTAAGGAGGTTGAGCGAAAATTACATGAGGTGGAGATCGCTGTTTCCGAACGAGCTTCTAATACTCCCGAAGAAGAAGAAGAAAAACTAGGAAGCCCACAGAGTGCTGGAAGCAAAACTGGGGGAAAATCAAAAGGATCCTCTCCGGCTGGCTCTAAAAGGAAGGAGAAGAAGGATGAAACTAAGCCAGGCACACCACCTGCTACTGAAGTGCCGGTCGAAGGAAAAAAGACGAAGAAAGGAGTGAAAGAGAAGAAATCCAAGAAGATTCAGCAAGACACTTCCCCCGAAAAATCGGTAGAGGAGCCTAAGAAAAAGAAAGATAAGAAGAAAGAGAAAAAGGGTGTTAAAAGCAAGCAGGCACTCAAAGACGCTGCAGAAGAGGCAGACAATGAAACTGTACCTTCCCCACCGCGTACTGGACCGATGGAGAATGAGGAAGAAGAAGAGGAAGAAGAACAGGAGGAAGCTTCTGTACTGTACAAAGGAGAGACAGAGATCGGAATTGGAAATGAAACTAGTCCAGAAAACACGATAATGGGGGAAGTTCCAGCTGGAGAGTGGATGTACCCTTCCAGCGAAAATTCAGAAGATGAGAGTGAAGATACTACGAAACGTAGACTGTTCTTTGCTCCGCCTTGGGATGATGCTGCTAAGATAATACAAGAGATGACCCACATATTCAAAGTGACCCTACCATCGGGACTGCTTATACGGGTGGAGGACATACCAGGACCCCCTGTACTTAGGGTGGTGAAGCAAAGCTATCTTGGACATGGTTCTGCTAGGTCGCAAATCGAATCCAGTAGATATTACACCATGGATGGCTCCACTGTTAAGTTTCTGTTTAACGGAAACATTCAAGTTTTAACTGCAAGGGGAATTACCACAAA
>JAANSQ010002566.1:0-11684 GCA_036850885.1 Lepidocyrtinus dapeste | reverse complement strand
AGTTGTCCCGTGCAATGCTAATATGCATAATTTGCCGTTTTCATCACGTAAAGAAAAACTTAACATATGCCCGTATCACCACAAGGTTTTGAAAATTGTCGTGGTAAATAAAAGTGAACATTCCTTATGTATGTATAAAATTAAATTTGGAACTAGGGACTTCTAAGTATGTTTGAGAAAACTCAATAACATTTCTCAGCATCATAAAATCTCTATTTTATTAAGTACTTTATATTTTGGAGTAAGTTTTCGGGTAAGTTTCTTGTATTGTTTATATTGATAAATATTTTTAAAGAAAACAATCCATTGCTTTAGCTTGAAATTATGTACGGTTGTGAATCTTAATTTCCTTTAAGATTGTTGAGTTCAGCAGCTTTACACAGAGTTATTTTTTTCTTGCTTGAAAATTCAATTGAATAACATGGAACCTTAGGTCACATTTAAACTACAATCATGTGAAACTTATGTGCTGCTTGCGATTTCTAATTTCAAATGTAGACGAAAATTTCGGAGCATTCCATTTCGAGTAATAGTCGGATATTAAAGATTTAAACGCTAAAAATATTCTGGAAACAAAATTAATCAAGCGAATAGTTTTACAGACGTAGCTGATAAAAATTACACTTTCAAAAACCAGAAAGCACTTTTAATTTCGAATTTTATCTTATGAGAAAATAATTCGAGGCTGTATTAACAAGCAATTATTATCTTGTGTGACATCTTCCTGCCTTAGTTGCATCTGAAGCAACCATTAAAAATTTACGACTTGACAAACATCTTTTGAATAGTAGGTGTTCCCCACCATTCCCGAATATTCCTTTGTGATGCGAAACGAGGTAAAAAACGTATTGCACAAAAAGAGAAAAACGCAGCATTCCATTTAAAACCGTTTGTGTCAGATCAAGCCGACTCATTGAAACAGGACAAAGCCCTCTTTGTAGGTACGAGTGCAGGATATTGATTGGCAAAACGATAAAAATATATAACAGTATCTAAAATATTGCTGTAACTGCAACTTTACAAAACATTTTTCCGAGAATTTCTTCCGTACTGAAGCCTTTTTCTTTACAACGCTAAATCATATTTCTGTCAAAGAAAAGCGAAAATGTCAGTCACAAAAGAGATGAAATAATGCCAAGATAATGAGCCCATTTATACAATCAAACTTGTGGTAAAGTTTGAAGTAGTCTTGCACATATCGTTTTCCCCCGCCTCTCACAAACATGTCAATTCAACCTATTCTGTTATAGTAACTGTAACGTTTAAATAGTTCTTCCTAAAATGAAGCGAAATGGAGCAAACTCCAGACTTATTTTTCTTCTGCATGGTTCAAGTTATATCATGGAGGATATTTACCGTGCATGTTTCTTGCAAGTTGCAACCACCACTGAATTTTTTGTATCGTTTGCTAGTGTAAATATCCAGAGCATGAAATGGCAAACTCGAATAATCTCTAAAATTTACAAACATTTAATAATGCATCAAAAGTGTAGGATAAAGTTACAGAGGAACTGTTTTGCTCCATTTATGGTTTTACATGTTGAGCGCAGCCTACGGATAACATTAGATTTCTCAACTTAATTTCCCTCTTATTTCTCTCTGCCGTCTTAAGTTTTAAACTCGCAATTTTTTCCCCATTCTTAACCTACACGTACGTTCCGAGAACGTGCTTGTTTCAAACGTAAACACATGTTTTTACTAATGCACTTATACTTGAATATGTTTTGTTTGTTGTGCCTTTTTACCCCGTACATTCCGAGAAGTAAAATGAAAATATGTATTCCAAAGATTCAAAAGATTGCCGTCCTTGCTTCCTCGCTACTTTCACGAATGCAGGGTGAAAGGCAGTAGAAGAAAGCGCGAAGATGGACGCCCGTATTACGGCTTAATTACACTAATTTTTCTAAGTCTCTATTTTTTAAATGATGCTTAATTAGTTGTCTCAAGTGTTTTCAGTCCTTTTGCTTTATAACGTGCTTCGTACAAATATTCTGCTTTTGACTGGGATCTAGGTACCCCAGAATGTATTAAGTAGTAGTTGAATCCAGTGTACACTGTTTTCCTTCAAAAGAGTCGTTGTTTTGTCTCAAATTGAAATACCCTGCATGTTTTCAAATTTCTTTGAAATAAGTCTAAATAGAAAGAAAATGTAGACTCTTCTCTTTTGCACTATTTGCACTTTTACGAAAGGACAAGAAAATAGGTTTGATCTTACATTTTATTTTATCTTGACCTACACTTCGTATTCCCGGTACACTCTATAAATTACATGTAACTTCTTTGGAAAAAGGAACATCACTAGATTCTAGACTGAGTGTAATTTCTTCCAGGGGCCCTAGGCATTGATTAAAATAGGCTAATCAGCTTTCTTCCGCAGTCAGCAGATAAAGAAAAATGGTTGAATACGCGAATTATAAAATACACCATGTTCAACATGGAGCCATGACCTATGCATTCACTAGTCATCATTTTCTCTCAAGTTAACTTATTGCTAAAAAAAATTAATTCTCAGTCTGTTAATCCGTTCGTTATCATGAATCATTTCATGATTAAAGGCCGGCAAGTAGAGTGACTGACATATGAAAATCATTGCGAATGTTTAGGCTCCACTAAATACTAAATTGAATCATATCCAGATGGACACAAGTTGCTAATATTTGAAGTTTACTAACCGCGAGGAGAATTTCATTGCCTAAAATTATAGATATTTTAACGCCTCCAACCTGGCTCTCTGCCTATTTAATTTGGAATCATTAAGTCTGACTTTAGAACTTTGTCTTAGACCATCGGCCAGTGGGCAATACTTACGGAGAAACAGCCTTAAGAAAGGAAGCTACCTCCCTAAAGTACCTAAAATACTCCAAGGGTACCAAAATTTCCACCATAGTTTCCTCCATACTTAACGCTCACTATTACTTTCGCTACCCCTTTGAGTTTCCCTGTGTTTATATTTTGTCCAAGTTTGTACAGGGAGCAAAATAAAACAACAAGGCCTTAAATTATATACTTTTATATCCTTTAAAAAACCTTCAGGAGCAATATGCATAGCACACAAGAAAAAACTAAAGAAAGAAGCTAAGTAGTAATGTGGACATTATCGTTGGCCATTATAAGAGCTTGGATCGTTTTCTAGAGTGTTATCTCGTTAAATTATCCTGCTCTGCCTACAAACTAGTACAAATGTTTTCAGATGCTTGGCAATAAGAAAAAAAAATATTTTAAGTACTTTTTTCTCTCACAACTTCTCCATTTTTAGAGGGGGGAAGGGAACACAACATTATAGAAGAAAAACTGCGATTAAGGGAGTACTAAGCACCACTGCTGAGTATGTACTACCATCATTTTATTCCCGTCACTTTCCACTCTTGATACGTCATGGCTTGTTAGCTAATGCTGCGCTACGATACTAAACATATAGTTTCCTTTATGTCTCATTTCTATTTTTACTGTAAATAAACAATCATAACAACACATGCAGCCATTCTTTTAATTGCACCAAATTTTCTACTTTAATGAATAGAAACAAAGTTATAATAAAAAATGAGTGATAATGTTTCCCAGCTATGAGCATGGAGCATATTATACGCATCAGTCAAGTTAAAAGGAGTATGTTCGTATGCGTAGTTTCGTTGGCTTCCAAACAAACAACAATTATAATGTCTCCAAAGAGTGTGCAAAACGGTTAGAGTTTCTCCAAATGAAGTTTAAATGCATGAATACAAAGCCCCCTTAATACTCTGCTCCATTTTTTGTAGGTGAAACACCCACAGCGCCGTAATAATATTGTATTCTTTGTGTTTTATATATGTCTTTTTTATTTGAGGGAAAAGGCCCACCAGTTTTCGAAACGAATGCCAAATTTGGGATGATAGCGGCAATAACAAAGTCATGTTTAGTAGATCCCTCGTTTCACTCCGCGTTTCTTGGAGGAGCATCAACATTTCAAAAGGACGCTAGTGTACAGTCTCTGTTACGCAGAAGGATGGAGAGGCATGAATGGGAAAGTAGTAAACAAGCAGATTTGGCTGAGAGCATGTGGAACGCGGTTTTTTTGTGCGAATTGGATGTCAAGTTGAAAATTATTTGTGAAATAAAATTCAATTCTTGGGGAATAACCAGTCAAAGTAATGAAATTTGAAATGAGCGTGCCATTCGGATGCGCCATAGAGAATAGAGAAAGAGGCAGAGAGGGAGAAAGATATGTCCATCAATATATTTTTTGGGGGAAAAACGGTCCCGATCGTGTTTCTGTCAGAGGGACGTTGTCGAATTTAAACTGAGCTTTAGTTATGACATTGGTTCACGAGCCAAAAAGCTTTGAGTTGATTCGGATGCATTTATCTAGTTTTTAACGAAACGTTTTGGGAAAGCTGGTTTCTTCTTACGGTTCAGGGGTAAAACAGGGTTAGTTTAAAGCAATATCTATCTTTTTCCTTTAAAATTGATGCTAAAAGAGCATGAGGCAGAACAGTTATCCATTTATTCCGAGTAAAAAGAAGTGGAATCAACTTTAGCGAAAGTAGGAGTCCTACCTAAATATTGAAATGGACAAGGACGAGAAAGAAAGGGAAAGAGAATAGAGGGCATAAAAACAAGACTCTTGTCTCGCTTAACTCATTCAAGCAAAAAGAGGAGCACCCTCAGTGGATTTCCCTAGTTCATTTCGCTTGGCAAACTTCCCAAATTGTTACTATGCTGAACACAGAGAAACGTCATCAATGCAAAAAGTAAAAACTAGAGGAAAAAAATACAAAGCTTAGGGAGTGCATTGAACAAGAGGTTCATGCTTCATGCTACATATCCCCATTCAAAAATATACGCTTGGTGCATATCAAACTACAGAGAAAGAATAAAAAGTTTCATTTACTTGTACGGAAGCTTAGAAATGCTAAAATAATGTTATGTGTTGGACCTTAGAAAGTGGTAGGAGTGTCGCCCACAGTATTTTTAAGCTTGTGTCTTGGGTACCTTTAAGAAATTGTCTTTGTGTCGTATCGTTCCTATCCCTCTCACGAAACTAGTGAAAGACCGTATCAAGTGAAGGGACCTCATAGTTTTGGAATACGTAGGCAATGTTGAATTTCACTTATTGTTAAGATCCAGTACTCCACTGAAGAAATGTGCTATTACTGGATTAACTGGGAACCATTTCTTGAGATAGACGTTGAGAGATAGGAAACATGTTTGGAAGTATTTCTTTCACTTTTTTTGCCATAGGAATGGCTTTGAAAGAGATGTGCAATATCTTTTAAGTCGTAATGCATTACTGCTGAATGTCCCTTTTATTTCAATTTTCTTATTATTGTTGCGGAAGCAACTTTAAATTACTGCAGTGTTATATAAGAGCCATGGATTAATCGAGGATCATAGTGATAGTCTCAGCATAAAAATAAAAGAAAATGTTTTATCCTCTCTGATAGAAAGAAAGCAGCAGAAAAAACTGTGTACAAAACTTAGTATACCTTTTCAGCTTCCATTTTCAAATCTGCGATGCCCTCTTATTCTGATGTAAATGATAGCAATTGAGTTTAATTGCCACTGGGGATAGGATTCAACTACTGGTAATTCAGTTACTTCCAGGAAATTAACCTGATTGTCAAAATTAGTGAAAATATCGTTGAAAAAGTGAAACCTATTTTGGTAATTAGATTTTTTCCTGGAGTAAATCAGATTTACTACTGTACGTATCAGAATTAACGGCATTAATTAATTTATGGAGGAACCCAGGCGTGATATGCTTAATACGTACATTTACGATGTGCGCTTCGTTTCTCAGGCTGCTCGTTTGGCAGACATTAATCCATATATATGCTTTGTTTTATAATTTTGTTACAGCTATTTCTTCAGATAGGCATTCATACAGGTAGAATGGAGGAAACCGCAAGTATCTAATATTTAAATTTATTAAAACTCTACTTGCCAACTCCGTTCATGCAAATTTTTGTCTCAATTTATTTTCATTGGGTACATGCTTAATAAGTTACCTGATTGATTATCCCCGGGGAATTATGTATGTGGCCTTTGCCATAAATTATGTAATTCAATTGGGCACAAAGACACTACCGATAAAAATCGTTGGACAAGAATACAAATTAAACTACAGTATCATATTAAGAATCAATTTACTTTCAATTACTACTAATTAATTTATTTCTACTCTGTCCTTCATAATGACACAATGACAGTGACAGTGTAACTAAAACTATTACTCTGTAACATTTTGCAATGTAAAAATATAACTCTGAAATATGGAATTTATGAAACACTTTAAGCCTAACAAGTAAGGGCAACAAATGAGTGTCCTAACAAAAAATGTGCAAACAAATAGGGGGAAATTCACATTTCCCAAAGAGGGTACTTTTTGTCGATTTAAATATTCAACCTTATTTTTCAGCCTATTACGTCTGACGTTTATTGGGTGCATCGAAAATTCCGCGTGAAATGATGTGTGTCATGCCTACTTCGGCTTAGTTTACAATGCGTAGCTAAGGGTATAGCTAGTAAATCAACGTATGTTTAGATGAGAGAAAGTTCATGATCCAAGTCGCAAGTACTTCCATTTTAGCTGAAAACGTATGGATTATTTGAAGAGTGAAGAGGGGAAATCTCTGGTTGGGTTACACCATTTAGATATTTCATACTATTCACATTTTTCTCCGTTTCAACACTCCTTAGCTCTTTGGCTCATTCTACTTCAAGTTGAAAACTGCCATTAATTAACGTCAGCTTTCGTTTATTATACTGAATCTAGAAGTGAGGATTTATTCATCAATAAATAAAAAAAGGAGGGAACTTAGGAAGGTTCAGTCGTTTAAAAAACTGATTTCGTAAGATATAGAATATCTGTGCCACTACTGACACGATAGTCTAAGATTAGTGTGAATTTTTATGATTTATAGTGTAATCTTGGAGATAGGTATAAAAATTGATTGAGACTGGCGGCACGTTGACAGCAAAATCATTTTGTCATAAACAACGCGAGTTAGACATTTCAGAATATACTATGAGAACAGAGTGAACCGCCAAAAATCTTTTATTGAAATGATTGGACAGTAACCATACCTTTTTCTTTAAATCTCAACGAACCTACAATTAATTAGGAAGACTAGGCTTTTCAGTTAAGAATTATGTAGAATTTTTTGCCGTCTACGTATCTCGTTAAGAAGGATCTCCTAGACAGTGTTGTTTGATTTAAAGGAATTATAAAATCTCATTAGGAAGATACTACTGCGTTGTTTGTCTTTCACTTCGTAATTTCTGCAGGTTCTTTTCCAAATCCTTGTATTTCATTAGGAGGGTTTTTAGTAGACCACTAGGTGACCCGCGACCCTTCGCTTCCAGAAAGTACCTCATGTACCGATGGCCGGATCTGAGTCCAATGTACCGGAACCAAGACTCCGTCCGAAAATACAAAAGCCCTCATAATCCAAAGGCATTACTCGTATTTCGAATTCAGTTTTTGTGTTGTCCGACTAGGTCTAGGTAAGGAAATATCTGGGTCAACTTCTGCCATCGGTAAATGAAGTTTCCTGTGATATATTTGTAGACATTTTTCCAAGCAGGGTGAGAAACTTTGCTCATGAGGAGTGAATCAGAACTTAAAAAGCGGAGTTTAGCTGTATCATATTCTAATATTCTGAGATAACATTGTCCAATCTTTGAGTAAAACAAGGTGTGCTTGTTAAAAGTAGTATGAGACAAATAAATTTCTCTACTCTTAATAGGATGTAGCCAAGCCAAGATATTCTATGGTTATTGCGGTGTAATAACTTTCAAACCAAATGATCCTGCCAATTTGACGTGGGTAAAATAAATATTCAGAAAGTATCCAGGTTTCCACTATAAGCCTTGCTCTACAGTTTCTCTGTGTAGTAGAACTTGTACAAGGACAGCAGCATCTACTTAACTAATTTGTCGTCTATATTTGCATCATTGCCCTTTAAATTTGCTAGCCGCAGTGTAATGCTCTTGTAAAGCACTAGGTACGATGGTACTATTTACTCCAAATAAATTTACACAAAATTTTGCAAATGGGATGTGGCTTACGCGGCTTTTCACTTTGTTTCAGCCCGAATGCATCTTCCTTGAAATTTAACACACGAAAGTTATTCCATCTCGCCTCTAGAGTGAGATATCAAATACGCCGACAAAGCATTCCCTCAAAATATTGACGAGTGTTTCTCTTGGACGAATTTATTACGGCATCAATGGAATTCAACCCAAATATGGTTCCGGTTTTGTAGTGAGTGCTTTTAATGAATATTCTAACGCATAAAAGGAAGTAATGGGTACAATGTAGCATTGCAGTGAAAGTTCCAGCCTTCCCAAAATATTCCTATCAGTGACTTACTTTTCCTTTTAATGAGGAGTAAAAGTGCGCATCTTTAGCCTTCCCAGGTTTCACGTTTCATTTCATTGAGCAAGAAATTATATTGCTCGAATGGTAGAAAAGTGTAGTATCAGGATTCCCCCTCTTTTCTTGCTTCAAAGGATCTCAGAAAAAGTTCAGAAATTGAAAGTCAGTTGGGATATATGAAGGGCTGGCTGCAATACAGAAGTGACAAGAGTACAGTTACGTGAATTCCATGAGGAAGAATTGGAAAGTTATGACATTTTTATAGCACCGGTATGTGATGCGATGTTGATGCAGTTTTCTGCTAGAAATAACATATGGTCCCACTGGAGGAAGTGCAGTGCATCGTTGAAAGGTCTAATGCACCATGTTTCCATTTCATTTCTAACGAATAGTGTCACCTACAACACCATTCCTGAGAATCGGGTAAAGAGGAAACTCATATTTATTTCACGCACTAGACTCACCTTCTCAGGAAATTTTTTTCTATGTGATTATTCTACGGAAGGAAAGATCCGTACTAGCCCCAGCGAAAGTGTATTTAATTTCCAAACAATTGTAGATTCCACCTTTGGTTTAAAAATTGGGGTCGGAAGGCTTGTTTTTTTTTCTAGTTTCATGACTTATTTTTACTCTTCGTGTGGTTCTGTCAGCATTCAGTGTGCCTAGTGAGTAATGCGGTTACCCTCTCACATCTCAGTGGAGTTGATGAAGCATGGCTTGGCTTGTCACCCATTTGCGTACGCAAGGAAATTCCCACAGAAAAAATCAAGTTCTAACCATATTGCTCTCATCATCTAAAATAAAAAATAAGCTTAAAGCCCACTTCAGAATAATGAATATGAAATGGTATGTAAAGTGGATGGCTGATTGGATGCGAATAGAATGCCAACTAGGATTCCCTCTTTCTATAACGGCATGTCTTTTATTCTTTCTTTATTTCCAAAATGTATATAATAATTTACATGATAAGGATTTATTGCTTGGCATGTATCCACGTCTTAACAATTTTATGGTAGTGTAAACACGTACAATAATTAATTACTACTTTAATTAATTTAACCCTATAAGGACCATCAGAAGTAAAAATTGTCGTCCTAAAATCCCCACACACATTTTTCCAACCAACCGTTATAGACAAACTTGACTGTAGTAATTTAGGAAAAAAAGAAAGCATAAGGACACTCACTCAATGATTTATTACATTCGCCATGACACACACATAGAAACAACTCGGAAGGTCTTTTCCACTTTGCACGGAAGACTTGGTTAAAATACATGACATGAGGGGAAAATAATGCATAAAAACAGAACATATACAGTTTACGTAGAATCCGGTTAGAGGGGTAGACGTAGGTCAAAACAGTAAATGAGAAGATGAATAATGTATTCTGTCTGCAGTTTTTTACAATGTTGAAATATTTTTTAGGGGAGAGAATTTTGACGTTTGAAAAAAGTACCTGGAGATTTTACCGTGTTTATTTTGGGATAACTACAGAGCAGTTTCTTTGGAATATGCAAAGTATTAATCACATTTTCACCTTGAAAGGATCCTATTTAACTCATTTCATTGGATAGTTCAGCCCATGAGAATTACGTAGATGAAAAATGTATTATTTGCTTTTTATCCGTTATTGCGATTAAATGTGTACCAATCTACCAGTCCTCATTTTAATACTCAACTTGAGTGTATTGTAAACGGAAGAGATTTAGATACGTATACTCTTGGAACAAGTTAATTATGATGTAAAATGAGTAAAAGTGTTGAAAGTACAAAGAAATGTTTTTTTTCTCTGTGTTTCGCAACTGTTTACTTTAGTCTCTGTGTAGAAAGCCAAAGGTCTGTTGTGTAGTTAGGTCAGTTGGAATATATGTAAACAAAAAAGGGAACGATTGGAGTATAGAAATGAGTACAAGGAGCATTTACCAGTTATTTTTTCTCATTTCTTCCACGAGTTCCATCATTGTTTTCTGCTCTGGCTGAATCAAGACAAAAACAAGTAGATTAAAGTAGATGAAACAGGCTCTCCAAATTGAAAAGAAACGGGGAGGATGAAAAATAAAAAGAAACATCTATATCCCATGTATGGGACATAGCACGTCATGTCGTTTGAGAGGGATGGAAAAGAATCACAATTCACTTTGACAAAGTCAAGATTAATATAGTGAGGCTAGTAAAACACAAGGGGAAATAGAGGCGGACAAAGAGATAAGAAGTGAAAGTACAAGAGAGAAAACGAAGGAGAAAGAGGACGATGAGGAGAGAAAAATACGAGAGAAAAAACTTTATATTATGATCCATCATTTTTTCTCTCTTATTGTTTGAAGGTTTGCTTATTTGATGTTTTATGCTTGTACTCAAGCTCTGCCTTTTTTTGTTGATATTTGCTGTTTGTGTCTGAGTCTTTGTGTTATTCTATTTGTTTTGTAAGGCCTTAGGGATAATCCCCTTTCGAGTCATTTTTAGTGTGCCACTCAGCACGAGGAGAAAAAATAAGTCAAACGAAACCACAAAACTGCTTTAAGTCCTCAACTTTTATAAACCAAGTAGAGAGCTGAGCCAGGAAACCAAACAGAGCCAAACAATAATGCCATCGGTTACGCAGCTCATGATGAAATGAAACAAATTCACTAGAGAAAACACGTTTCGCTTAGTGTCACGATTAGTACGCTGCTTAATAATATAAAGTGGACGATGAAGGTTCAAAGCAATTAAAGTTACTTTGAAAGTTGGTGATAATGTCTTATGTGTGCAAACTACATTAGAGTCTGAGTAACCAGTTTAGCCGTTATTTTAAAGGGTTAAGGGGAATCGATCATACTTTATGAGGCTTAAGCTCTTTGTCATCGTAATATTAATTAAGGTTAGTTTCAACAAATTTGAAAATTTCAGCTCATAGTAAATGTTATAAAAACATAGGTTATGTTGCTTAAAGTGAGTAAAATATCTTAAGAACTGATGCCAAGCGAAATGATTATACTTACAGAATGATTGAGAGTAATTTAAAAGTTCGCCCTGGTTCGCTCTCATACTTAAATTTAGACAAACAGACGCAGACGGGACAGTTATCAAGTCTGAGACTAGTTCAAAGTACGCCATGAATAAGTCTTTCGCTACAGATACAAACAATAACTTTTGAGCGATTACTACATTGTTAATTGAAAAGTTAACTGGTTTGAAATTTATGATTAGCTGTATACTTGTTGCAAATTAGAAGCAATGCGGTCAATGCGTTCTAATGTGATAATATTTCACAACGAATCGGATATTCCATACATGAAGATGATGGACATGGTGGGTGATGATGAATGCTCAAAGAATACAACTGAT